>JAPQWV010003017.1:0-47000 GCA_027422505.1 Craterostigma plantagineum
ATGGTGGAGTAAGGCTTCATCTTGCCTCTCTCCTTTTTATAGTTGGACTTGATGGGAAAGACCATTGTGAGATAACTCTTTGTACCGGACAGAGCTTCTAATGACTTCCCACAAAATGGGGGTCCGTCCGGTCTTTGCAGCAGTCACCCTGTGCAGTTTGCTTTATTCTGTATTTGGCTTAGTTTGACTTCAACTTGGCTCTTGCTGCCAGCCTTGAATTAATTGCTTGTCAGAAGTCTTCAACTTGTCGCTATTCAATTGTATTTGAATCTTAGTCCAACGTGGCATGTCCCGTATCTGCATTTCGGTCTTCAGTGACCTTCTCGTAGCAGTCTTGATCCGGTTGCTGGTCGCCCTTGTCAAACTGCTGACAGGTATCGGTTTCACCTATGTCTAACCAGTATACTCAATTAGGTCAAGTCCATTTACCAAATCTGTTAATCCGAATTGTTTAAATTCATGATTGATAACATACATAAAATCAAGTAATAGAAAACGTGGAAGATTTTGGTCAATCCAATTAAAGAGAGCAATCGACACGCTTTGCTTTACTCTCATTGTATTCATGGTGCAAGATTCGGACAAGAAAAATCACCTTTTTTTCTAAAGTAATTTCAAGAATTAATCATTGGCTCTCACTTTAAAAAGTATATTATCTCAGTTAAAATTTGAAAACCTTTTATATCTTATAATATCTTTGAAATAAATGTAAGGTTTGTCGACAAACGTTTCAATTACATCTTTTTCGTGTTTTTTTTTTTCACACGCTAAGGTGAAAGCGTGAACAAGCTATCGCACTCAAAGCACTCAAGTGCATAAAGCAATAAGAACATTCTCAATTTTTTGATTTTAATATTGTACTTTATTTCTATTTTGGAAGAAAATAATTTTGATCGTGAAATGCAAGTGTTCATACATTATTTGTCTAAGCCTATTGCACGTTTTGAAGATGCAGGTAATAATTTCCTATCAATTTTCATTGTTGGTATTGGATAAACTACACTAGTACTATCTCCACTCTCTATGCATGTGCTTAAAATATAATTGTTTTAGTTTTAGTTTTGAAATTTATAATTTATATTTAGTAGATGAAATATAATTTTTATTTATATATATAACATGAAAATAATGATTAGGGGTATAAGTATAATAACTAAAATAAAGGGTTAAAGTGATAATTTTTTAATTAATGAAATTACAATAGATAGGTTAAATTGTAAATATTTTGTTAGGCCAGCCACCCACGAGGACAGCTGTAAAGAAAAAAAAAATAATATTATAATATTATTTTATTATATAAAGGAAAAAGAAAAAAACTTAAAGATAAGGAATGAGCGGCCCATATTAACTGGCGACGCGGCGAATTCCTGGCCACCGATTTTGAGCGATCCAGAAGAGCTGAAGATATCTATAAATAGGCTGAGGATTCTTCAGTTATTATCATCCCAAATCAAGTGAGAAGTTCAGTAAGAGAGAAATAGCAAGAGGGAAACTTATCAGGGTCAATAAGGGTGAGAGCGAGTTTACTTTTACTGGGGTAGTTGGGAGTAGGTGCAAATACATTACTCGGGTAGGAGGGGTCTCGAGTTTGGGTTTAAACACGAGTGTTAATTTGTACGGTGTAATATTCTCAATATAGTAAAGCTGGTGCTCTCCGTGGAGGTAGGCGGTATTGGCCGAACCACGTAAATATATCATTTTCTCTATTAGTGTCATTTCGGCTTTATACTGTCCAGATAAAATTGTCGCGGATCCAAAATCAACCTTCCGTTGGGTCGAAAAATTACCGTTCAGCCTCAACAAGTGGTATTAGAGCCAATGCTCTGTGGTTGCATCTTTGTCTGATCTTCCACATCAGAAAGATATCAAAAAGGTTTTGTTACGGTGGAGCCAGTGTCGCGCCAAGCTGTTGAATCTCTACAAGGATAATGGCGACGGAAAACAGTTTCAAAGTCCGGGAATTTGATGGTACGGGGTTTCACTCTGTGGCAGAGACGAGTGAAGGATATACTGGTTCACCAAGGCTTGGCAAAGGCTATGAAATGGGACATGGCAAAGCCGGAGAAAATGGCGAAAGAAGACTGGGAGGATTTGGGATCAAGATGTGTCAGCACCAGACTTGTGGGCGAAGTTGAAGGAGCTGCATCTCGGGAAAAACATAGCTACAAAGTTAGATATGAAGCGGGAGTTGTACCGACTGAAGATGGAAGAAGGTGGGAATCTCATGGATCACATTAGCGTGTTCAACGGACTCATGGATCAACTTTCAAAAGTTGATGTAAAGTTAGAGGAAGATGATAAGGCCTTTTGGCGTGTTCTTTTGGCGCATGAAAAGAGGAGATGGTTAAATTATGGGGATAGTCAAAATTCGACGTTGGCTGATCGACACGTGGGTGCTAATATAATGTGCAAGTGTGACAAGCAATAATTAAAACGAATACCTAATTACTATATTCGATGTGCGATAGGCAGTGGACCTATCATTTGTAGTGCAGTGAAGTGAGTAAACGAGTATCGAACACGATGAATGGACTGATTACTAGTAATAACCTATCGACTCGATATCTAGCCTAAATAAAATACGCAATTGTTTTATGACCTAACCTAACAGACCAATCCCAAAGCAACGAGGGATTAAGAGAAATGACTAAAAACTGATCTGAATGCTTTCAAATAATAAAAATATGCTCGGGATTCGAATCCCGACAGGTGCTATGGATCTAAGACAATAAACTATCGTTCCTACGTGATCTTGACTAAGTCGCAGTAATTTCCTACCCGCTCACGAATTTGCGGTCGCCCTAGACGCTCGCAGGGATCTAAGATTTAATAATTACTAACAGTGAGGATCGAGGATTTGCTTTCGCCCTATACACGAATTCTATCTTCTACGAACGACCTCATCGTTGTTTAGCTGTTGCCCTAAACGATTTTCCACACATTCACTTAACACATAGACATATTAAAGCGAAAACAATTTCACAGATAGATAAATAGTCATAAACACGAGTCACGATAAAATGTCTTAAATACGAATTAACCTAGCTTTCATCTACTCCCAAACACATAAGGGATTTAGCTACTCATAATTAACGGGAAAACAACGAAGGAAATAGAATTCAAGGAAGGAACTCATGATCTTGATGTATTGATGGATCTGAGATGGTATCGTGGATGAATCTTCGTTCCTCGTTCAATTCGGTGATTTCGTCGTTGATCCGTCTCTTGCGCGTCACGAGTGGAATTCTCCGTTCTCGGCGTCTTTTTTTCATCTCTGATGGATTAGAGTTGAGTTATGATCGGTATTCACCTCTTTTTGAATCGAAATTGGGCTTTTATAGTGAAATTCGACACCTTCACGGCCTGGGACATGGGCCTCACGGTCGTGACACTGTCGGGGCACAAAACGAGCTCACTGCCGTGCGTCGCGGCCTCGTGCAGTAGTGTCACGGCTGTGACACTTTCAACAACCTTGCGACAGTTTCGTATTTCTCTCAGATGGAGGGGTAAACGATATCCGATTGACCTTTAACCCTAGTAGAAGACTTTCCAATATTGATTCTGACCAAATCCGAGGTCCGGATTGGGATATATCAATTTTTTAATGCTGCTACTGCTTTGGATTACGACCTGGTGCAAGAAGTGTCACGGCCGTGACTGAGTTGAATCTTGGCTTCGCACAATAGTCACGGCCTGATGCATTATGTGTCACGGCCGTGACGTTTTCCTATCAACATAGTAACTTATCTGTTTTGCCTTGTTTTCGCTCCTTTTTGCTCGGTAGACATCCTAAGGTCCTACAATGTGCAAAGAGGTGTAAATAGAGCATATAAATGCATGAAACAATGAAGAATACTCTATTATGACCCAAATAACTAGTACAATAAACGTATTAGTAGACGTTTATCATTGGCTATACACGGGGAGAATAATAGAGGAAGGTTCCACGTCAGGGAATTTGAAGGTAGCAACAAGTCCAAATTCAATGATGGCGGGAAGGGTGTAGTGTGCTACAAGTGTTGTGACCCGGGTCATGTCAAAAGAAACTGTCCAACTTGGAGGAAGAAGGACAATAACGGCAAAAAAATTTCCACAACCATGATAATGATTCGGATGATGTTGTAGATGCTCTCATAGTCTACAATGATGGCACTTTTTCTCAGGATGAATGGGTATTTGATTCTGGGTCGAAGTACCATATTTGCTCCGAAAGAAAATATTTTGATACGTTCCAGAAGATACGAAGAGGTTCGGTCATGGCTAGTGGATACCGTCATGTGGTTCGTGGTGTTGGAACTTTGAAGATCGAAATGACTGACGGAGCGGTGCGGGCTTTGGGTAGTGTGATCTTTGTCCCAAGTTACGGAAGAATTCAATATCTTTGAGCCAGCTAGACTTAAAGGCTATGGAAGTTTCATAGTGGGGAGTGTAAAACACACGTGGCCGAAAGGTCCTACTGAAGGGAGAAGAGTGTGGAGGTTTGTATCGTCTAGACGGGAGCGTAGTACAAAATATTCTGACTTCAACGGGTTCACGAAAGTCACGAGCGCGTGTGGAAATGCAAACGATGGTGAGAATGAAAGTACTGCTGGAGAAGGGGTTGCATCGAAGTCCCTCTACAGAAACGACGAGTAGAGTCGGTTCCACAGCTGCACATGGGATTGGCCGGGGTGAATCAAGCGAGTAGGACCTGAATTCTTAATTCGGATATGTGTAGTTGGTATAAGGAAGGCCAATGGACGTTCGGGTCGTGGTAATTATGAGCGCTTGGGTAAAAGGTGTTGAGTGCGGCTGGAGGGGGAGAATTGTTAGGCGAGCCGCCCAAGAGGACAGTTGTAAAGAAAAAAATAATAATAAAATAATAATATACATTATTATAATATTATTTTATTTATATAAAGGAAAAAGAAAAAAACTTAAGGATGAGGTGAGCGGCTCATATTAACTGGCGAAGCAGCGGATTCCTGGCCACCGATTTTAAGCGATCCAGAAGAGATGAAGTCATCTATAAATAGGCTAAGAATTCTTCATTTATTACCATGCCAAATCAAGTGAGAAGTTCAGTGAGAGAAAAATAGTGAGAGGGAAACTTATCAGTGTCGATAAGGGTGAGAACGGGTTTAGTTTTATTGGGATAGTTGGGAGCAGGTACAAATACATTATACGGGTGGGTAAGGGGTTTCGAGTTTGGGTTTAAGCACGAATGATGTAATATTCTCAATATAGTAAACCTGATGCTCTCCGGGGAGGTATGCGGTATTGATCGAACCACGTAAAAAATCTCATGTTCTCTATTGGTGTCAGTTCGGCTTTATATAATGTCCAGATAAAATTGTTGCGGATCCAAAATCAACCTTCCGCTGGGCTCGGAAAATTACTGCTCAATTCCAACATATTTACAGACCAAATTAAAACTTCGCCTCACCCTTAATATAATATAGTATAGATATGTCCATTAAGAAACTTGCATGACACAAGTGGATGGTATACAAGCATATATATGGTTGTTTTGTTAGTATTTACGTTGTTGTATATGTTAAAATGCGACGTTAGTTAAAATACAGATAAAACTTATATTTGTAAGAGTTGAATTTTATTTCGCGCTGAATAAATATATACTAATGGCCTTTGCACATTCAATGCATGTGCTATAATAATATATAATATGAAATTTTGCAGATTCAAATACATGTGCTTTAATAAATATATAATATTAAATTTATTTTAATCTGAGAAATTTAATAGATATTATAATTCAAGTTTAGTTATGTATTTATAAGTTATAAATTAAAGGTATTCTAAGAATTAGTTAAAAATAGTAATTAAATAAAATTAGTAAAGTATAGTGGAGTATTTTTATTTAAGGGTCTTTACACATAAATACCCTCTCTGTAAAAAACTTGTAATTTAGTACCCTGTCAGCATTTTTTTTATATGTAGGTACCTAATAGAATAAATTTTTGGCAGGTAGGTACCCGATCCGTCGCAGGTACGCTATACAACACATTTATCCTATATCAACGTATTGCGGTACGTAATACGTTTAGAAAATGGTACGCCGTATTAGCACATTTAGGTACGCCCTATTTGTACATTAGGTACGTCGTACAAACATATTTAGGCACATTATATCAATGTGTTATGGTACGCAATAAACACACAGGAAGGAACAGCATGACTGAAGAGATTGGTACAGATTAAATCGGGTACTTATCTGTAAAAATTTCTGACATAGGTACTGAACTGTAAGTTTTATTCAAATAAGTGCGTGGATACCCAGTTTATTTAATTATTTTAATTCTTTTTTTGTTTAATTGATAGGGCAAATGACATTTATACCCACCACCGGCTTAATAAATTAGAGAAATTTGGTCTGTCGTGACTCGTGAGTCGTGATGGAACCTAGACAGTAATCTGACTTCACACGTGGCAGACAAAATTTAAAGTTCGTGAATAGGACTTTCAAATGAACAATGCAATAATAATAAATTAATTTTGTTTCGTATTTAATCATATTTATTGTTTCTAACATTGCCATTTCAAGAAGGGACCACGAAAGATTTGAATATATTAAAATGACCCCACGCTGATTCTTAGAAAATATTTGCGAGTTGGCCCCGCAAGCCCTGTCTTTATTTCTTGTCTCCATCATATATTATTACCTAAGATTGTGTTTTAGATTGAATTGATTCTCCAACTCCCATATCTGATCCTTCGTATCCACTCCACGCTATCCAATCTCCCTTACAAGTGTTAGATAGTTGGATGAAAGTTAACTAAATTAAATTAAAACAAATAAAAAAGAGAATATAAAAGTCAAATGAAAATATAAGAATTGGCATCAAGCTGAGGTGATCGGTTATGGTAACTTGATGTAGAGGTTATGAATTTGATTTATTTGGACTATTTGACTATCATAATTTGTATAGATTTCGACATGCAAATACTGTAAGTCTCGCCGAAAGAAAATAATATTCTGATTCTCTGGAACAATGTGATAATACTTCCAACATGACCAAAAAATAAAATTTATAAATCATATCTTGTTTTTTTGGGGGAATTGTAGGGATGGTCTACCTTAAATCGTACTCATTTCTCAGTAATTTTAAATTGTAATTAGGAAAGACTAGTTGATGTATTTTCTAATTAGATATTAGATAATTGTACTACGATGAATCAATTCAAGCACGCTATAGCGATTTAATCTCGTACCTATGTCATTGACAAAGAGGGCGAACCTAATTAGCGTATTTAAATCTCCCGAGATTTTGCAAATCTATATAACAGAGACACATGCATTATTGTAAACGTTAAATGTAATCAAATTTGAAACTTTTTATAGTTACGCGGATCAATCTCAATCCCATATATCCATACTTTAAGTAAAGAATGAATGACATGTGTATAAGCTTGTGACCAATTTCATATTGTTATTTTAAATTGAAAACTAATTGATTTATATCTTATGAATTTGGATAAGGTAACCTTGTGTCCCAATACTTATGTATATATATATATATGTATATACATATATCTTTATTCGGTCATCAATTTTTCTTTAAAGTCATAAGCTCGCTACTCTACCAAAAGATCAAACTTTTGAGATTTACTATGACAAGTTTAAAGTAAGCTTCAATGTCGAATCTTGAATGTATCTTTACAATAAATACTATTCTTTAAAAAAGTAATAAACTAAAAAATAAAATAGCCTTAAAAATATAAGGGGCCCACATACTGAGACAGGACAGCATGAGTAGTTATACCAAGAGGCTGTCCGAAAGAGAATCTAGTGAGAAAGATCACACACCATCTATTCTTTGCATTTAATTATTAATAAAAAAGGAATATTATTAATAGTAATATCATCGCAATTAAATAAATACGCACCAAATAACATGTTTATGCAGTGCACCGCACAGTACATTGCTTCTCAACTACTCAATAAAAACCCTTTCGATATCATCCCTGAATCACAATCTTGTTAGTTCTTTCTTAGATCACTACACTGATATATATAAACACATAAATTTGTCTTAATTTCTTGGTGAAATGGAGTTGGGTGCATCGGAAAATGATGTAAGAACAAATGCTCATCATCATCATGAGAAAGACGAAGAAGATCATCACTTTCATGTATTGGCTGTTGATGACAGTCTAATTGATAGGAAACTTCTTGAGAGGCTTCTCACAGTTTCTTCCTACCAAGGTTACTTTTTTTTTCGAGATAATATGTACATAAATTTGTAGATTTTTTTTATGGGTCGTTATTAAATTTGAATATATAATCGACTTATGTTGATGAAGAATTACGATGTTGTAGTAACATGTGTTGAATCTGGAGATAAAGCTTTGGAGTACCTGGGTTTGCTTGGTATTGATGAGGAGGAATATGAATCTTCATGGAAGCAGTCTTCTTCTCAACAAGAGGTTAATTAATTAATTTGCAGCTGAGATTTTTCAATTTATATGCATCTTTTTTTCCCTTTATTATTGGAATGGAATACGAAGAGTTTATTTCATATAAAATCTAATCGATAGTTTTTGCAGGTATCCAAGATTAACATGATTATGACGGATTACAGCATGCCGGGAATAACAGGCTACGATTTGCTGAAAAGGATTAAGGTTTGCCTCATCACTAGTCCTATTTTTATATTATAATACTCTTAAACTCATATACCAATTTCAGCTAAAAGTTTGAGCTATCGTATTTAATACTCCCTCGAATTTTATTTACATGTCGTTTAAGGTGCACTTATATTAAGAAATAGAATAAAATGTCTAATATACCCCTAATAAATTGATTAAGCCTATTAATATACTTACTTTCCATTTACTAATTGAAAGAGTAAAAAAGGGTAAAACTGGAAATATGATAAATATTTGTATTGGAAATCTGCAAAACGACATCTAATTGGAAACAAAATTAGAGAGCTAAAACGACATATAAATAAATTCGGAGGAAGTAATATATATTATCACAAACACGTCTCTCACGTTATGTTGATTTCTTTCTACATATCATTAAAGGTTAAATTTATTCTATTTCTTTTCAAGAATGGCCTCCAGAATTTGTACAACTCTTGAACTGAGCTATCTTATCTTATCTTATAGTATTATAGAAATGTAGGTGGTCTCTAAATGCGCCATGTGTCCAATAATTAACTATTTTAATAAAATAAAAAATAAGAAATGAAAGTTAACGTTATTCACCACATTAAGCCCACTATATTTATTTTAAGTGAATATAGTTTTGATCAATTTTTTTATAACCTGCGCATTGCGTGCAAAATACTAGTTTAATATTATTAGTATTACCATGTTATAACGACTTGTTATCTGAGTTTTCGATTTGTTATTTGAAATTGATGAAAAATGACATTGCACCTAATACCGGCGATTGGCGAAGAGTCTATCATATTTAAAAATATTATATATATATATATATATATATATATATATATATATATTATTCGTAAGGCACTCCTTACCCACTTCATACCCACATATCAAACGAGCCGAAAGGACTTTGCTGATATTGTATTTTAACCTGTTTGATATGCGTGTATTTATTATTTGTGTTTGATAGATGTGTTTGAGCTGTGTATAGGTGTGTATGAATTAGTGATACACACCTCATAACCACCTTAGACGTGGGTATGCATATACAAGCCGTATAACCAAAACTCTTGTAATAGATGTGTATAGTCATACAAGGCATGCATTGCCATACACAGATAACAAACGTGATGTAACTTGTTCATACACATCCCATAACCACCTATACCCACCTATACAAGTATATCAAATGAGCCCTTAGGTTATTTCTTTCTATATAGCCTCAAATGTTGTTTTTTTCTTTTACAAATGGCCTTGAGAATTTATTTCATATGGACTTTAGTCTAAGCTCTATTACCATGCTGAATAATTGTCTTAATTTCGTAATTGTTATCAGAAATTGTTGATGAATAATCTTTTCTAGGGCTCGTCGTGGAAGAACATACCAGTGGTCGTCATGTCGTCCGAAAACGTACCGTCGAGAATCGACATGTGTCTCCAAGGAGGAGCGGAGGAGTTCCTTTTGAAGCCCGTGAAGCCATCAGATCTTCAAAAGCTTCACTCAAGTCTTTTCAAGTACACCGCTCGTCGTTCATTGAATCGTCGTATTAACGAAGAAGATAATAATGGGATCGCCATTGAGCTAAATCGAGAGACTAAGGTTGTCTGCAATAAAGAGGACAAAGAAAGCGAAGACGAGTCATCGACTTGCAGCAGCACTACCGCTACTAACAAGAGGAAGACGATTAGTTCGACGAATACATCAACTTCGACGATGTTATCGCCCGATGCTTCGGAGAGAAGGGCCCGAGCTCAAGGATTGTCTGTTTCGTAGATTTTTAAGACGATGACTATAATTTTCCTTTATCTAATTAGCTGAATTTTGACATTAGCAAAAGTTGTTTCACGTAACAGCTTAGATTTTTAGTGCAGCATACAAACCAACCTTTCGTATTTATACTTTCATAATCCTATTCCCCTAATATCATATATGTATATATACATATATCTGTTGCATAAATGGAAGTGGAAATTATTACATATTGAAATGATGTTTAACTCCCATCTTAATGAGCACGGTCTCAATAATAAACAAGAGTACTAATTAGAAACTGGATATGTTTTAAGGCATTCTAAGTCTCTCCAGGGCCTGAAGGATCTGTTCTGCGTGCTATTCTGTTTTTCATGGCCAACATAATTGGTCAGCAAAACACACACAATCACACACACAGAGAGAGAGAGAGAGAGAGAGAGAGAGAGAGAGAGAGAGAGAGAGAGAGAGAGAGAGAGAGAGAGAGAGAGAGAGAGAGAGAGAGAGAGAGATGAAGTAAACGATGAAGAGGGAAAACAAGTCCGCCTACAAATAAATATACAGGAAAAGAAAGAGGAAACAGACCTGAAGCCAAAAGAAGAAACCGCGTAAAATGTTTAAGCATCTTGGGATATTGGCCTTATGTAACTCGAGCTTTTTGTGTAAACCTGTATTCAGTTACATGCAACTATTAGAAACAAGTGGATGTTTCATATGAAGACGCATATAGAAACCACAGACAACATAGAGGAAACTATATGATGACATAAATATTGATTTTTCATGATCAAGCAGTAAACTGAAGAAGATTTGTTCTCCCAAGTTACGGATACTACTTCAGAAAGTCCTAAAGTTTTCCTTTTTTGAACTTAAACATCAAGGTTTAATGTTGTTCCCAATTCAATATAATGACACTAGTTTTTACACATTCATCAAAAAGAGGAGGCCATAACTAAGACAGGCAAAACACTTCACTCTTTCTCAAGGAAAAGTTATGGAAGCACAATTTCCATGAAGTTCAGCGACTGTAATCTATCAAACACGGAATTTGCATAGACATTAATTGCAAGAAATTTAAGTTCGTTAACTAACCAGGATAGTGGTCTAGATAGGACTTTCCTTCTTCATCGGTTCTGCAATATCTTTCCCTCCCATGACAAAAATCCCTGAAGACTTGTTTTGCTTTGTGCTGCGTAACGGCAGCATGAAGCTCCTTATGCTCCTCTTTATCGTATGGTTTTTGTAGAAGGGCGATAACTTGCTGTCTATAGCTAAGTTCCATTGGAGTACCTTCGCAGGCCATCGGTGAGGGGATAACCTCTATCATCTGCACAATGGAAATTACTGAACAATTAATTTAGATAACTTGGGGAATAAAATAACGTATAAGGTATGAGACGTAGAAGATACATTCAGTGGCTTAAGGTTAGCCGTGTGCAGTCAAAAGCTATAGTAGAAGCTATCATAGAAGAAGATCAGTCCCACCTTGTTGAATGCTGTTTTGTCCAGGATTTTAACGTCCTCATCATCGCAGCCATCTTCATCTCCCCCCTCTATCGCCTTGCTCTTGCTGTTGGCCTTACTATAAGTTTTTCGTGAAACACATTCCCTCTTCACGCTTCTCAGATGCATTTTAGGAGCCCCATTACCATCTTCACACAGCTCTTCATTCGAACTAACCACTCTACGCCCCTTCTTACATTCCAATTTACCATCACCACCACCACCACCACCACCACCACGACGACGTAAAACACGACGACAAGGCATTGACATGTTATGAACGCCTAACTCTAGATTTCGGGTGACCGAATCAGTCGAGCATTTCCCCCTCTCTGCCCTCTTTCCCTTGTCCTTATTCATTCTTTCCATCGAGCTCTTATTATCAACTCTCTTGCTAGATATGGACTTCTGATCGCGCTTTCTACGATTCTCTATGACATGGAGCAGTTCGTTCGTATGGCTCGGGTTAACGGGCTCATCTGAAACTTCATTTTCTTTGCTTGCAGGTACGCCTTCTTTCTGATCTTTAAGTGCGTGACGTTTCTTCAGATCTTCTAAATAACGTCCATATCGAAAATCTCTGCGGTTTCTCTTTCTCCTCTCAGTGGTTCCATGTAACTCTTCTTTCCCGTCTTCAAGGTTATGGATTTCATCCTTCTTCAATTTGAGTTCATCTTCAGGATCTATATCTTTCGGCAAATCTTCCCTCACATTTCCAAGGGCACGAATTTCCTCTTGTTTTTTCAAATGTTCAATATACAGTTTATATCGTGGATCGATTTCTGCCTTGGAAGGGTGATTATTGCCACTTTCGCTTCCAGCGCAACTGGGTACCCTTTGGCTTTTATTTCCCCTCAACCTTTCTTTTTCGTTAAGTGCGGCCAATAAGCAGCTCTGATATTCCACATCCACCTCAGATAACTCCTCGATCTCTTTCCTCGTTTCACTTAGCAGATTATCGTACGTATCAGAAGAAAGTTCCGCATTCATTTGATTCAGGATTCACACCTCCAAATTTACGCACGCCAAATCTGCAGTGAAATTATGAAAACCATAGCTTCATTAAATGTAGGCAAAGTAAAACCTCTATGGACAGTGAAATTAGAAAACCATAGCTTCATAACGATCCTAGCACAGCTTAGAACACTCATATAACAACCGCGCGAAGAGAAAACAAGCATACAAGCGAAAATCACAATCGATAACAACGTACTAAAAAAAAGGAGAAAGTACGGAAATTGATCAGCAAGAAAGGAATGTACGCCTGATCAGAACCGATTACACAGGCGCAACCAAGCGACGTTCCTGTGTAGAAGTGAAACTGCCTCTGCTTTGAGAAGCTGAGTCTGCGTCTCAAATCAATTATTGCGGCGCAGGCAAGAGCACACACAATACATTATTTAATTATCACATTCATACCTCTCCTCTCATGTTGTTATATGGGCTTTTATGCATAGCCCGTTAAACGACTATAATAGAGCCCACATATTGTTGTGTATAGTATAATGTTTAAAAAGCTCCTTGCGCGACGTGTCTCGTTTTAGTACCGGTATTGCGTAGCGTCAGAAGATAGCGTATCGTGTGAGCATTCAGTCATACCTTAATGCGAGAGTTATATATAATATATATAAACATACAAGGAGACAAATCATATGAAATGGTCTTCAATCATTAAAAGTAAACATTAATCTTAAGAAATAACATTTAGATATTAATTATCACAAACAACTCAAAGACATCAAATTATAGACTCAAAATCTAAAAATAACCTCTGCCATTCAATTACATTAAAAGCCAGAATAGTCATATGCTCAGTTAATATGAATGACAGTGGTGAGTGAATCCGAGAAATTTTCACTTGCCCATGAGCATTAGTTTTACTCTCATAGAGCAATTTAGTGCGCTATTTACGCCACTACTCACGCTATTTGCATTTTATCTTAAAATAGTTGATCTATTCAGCACAAAACACTATTTTTTTTGCGCTTAAAATGTGTTACAGCGACCTATGACACGCGCTATTTCATGCTATTTAATACTATAACGAATAAATAAATATATATATTATCAGAAATGTTATAGTGCTCACCTTGCGTGAGCATCAACCGTGGGCACTTGTTATGTGGCATTTTTTTGTGGCACATCAACATGCCAAATCAACCCCGACGGGTTCACTAATCTCATGTGTAGGTTATAGATCAATAAAAAATCCATCGTATGTCGATTTGGCGTGTTGATGTGGTGGTGCTCACGAAGGTGCCCACGCAAGGTGAGTACCATAACATTACTCATATATTATTACTTTATAATACTTTGCAAGTATTTCTAGTTTGTGAACTTAGTTTAAATTTGAAATGTTGTCAAAAGTTAATTTGTGAGATTATAATTATACTAAGTACAAAATGAAAGTTAAATAAAAAGAAACTATGACAGGATGGAATCTACAAAATAAAATATCCATTTGTATAAAAACTTGCAAGTCAGGACACTGTCGCTGTTTCTTTATATGCAGGTACCTATTAGAATGTTACCCCGGGTTCTCACCCCCAATGCGGTGAAATACTCAATCGACCATAACTAGCTTAAGGACTTCCCGTTTCGCCTGCCAAACTAACCCAACGGGAAGAACGCCACGCCTCTGACCCAACAGGGGCGACGCTCCTCGCACCTCGAGATATGTAGCCAATAGCCCGTTCGGGATTAATTCCCAGGAGTCCCCAACCTGACATAAGGCAAATCCCCGACCTGGGGAAGAATGGACAGGAGTCCCCAGCCTGACGTAGGGCAAATCCCCGACCTGGGGAAGAATGCCTCGGAGTCCCCAATCTGGCACAAGGCAAGTCCCTGACTAAGGCGAATGAAGGCTCAAGTCCGTAAGGGGAAACCACGTGTGAAAGTCACCCGAACGGAACAATGGCCGAAATCCCTTAGAGGAAACCACGTGCGAAAGTCACCCGAAGGGAACGATGGCCGAAGTTGGGGTAAGTTATGCGCGGAAAATCACCCGAAGGAATCATCTCCTAGAAACGCTTGAAGAAAAATGCCCAACGATACTAGATCATGTTCTCGCCACTCCCACGCACGAAGTCGTTCGAACGTGGAGGGAACCGCTGGCGGATAAGACGAGCGCGCCACATGCGGAAGAAACCGTCGGAGTACGCTAAACGTGGGTGGTAACTGCCAGGGGCGGTTTCGTTCTGCCCAGCCCTATAAATACCACTAGCAATCACCTTAGCCAGGTACGTTTTTCCAAGATTATACCGTAACTTTGCCATTTTTACACTGCACTCTCCATCCTTACACTACCTTAAAACGGAATTACCCTCTCGACTGAGGCAAGAGGGCAAACGACTCCCAAAATTACCCTGTTTCCACAGTTTTCAGCCTAGGCGCACGGCGGAGTTCAGGCGGGGAAAAGCTCGTCAGTCCATTTCCGCGGTAGGTCAATTTTCGACGGTATCAATTTGGCGCCGTCTGTGGGAAACTTTGGTTTCTCTCTAGTACAAATTTAATATGATGACTGTCGAAAATGATCATGTGCCGCCCAATGGTAACAAGCCGACCCTGGCGGAAGTCGCCGCGATGATGGTCGTGACCATGCAAGAGATGAGGAGGATAGGAACCGATGTCGGTGGGCAGAACCGAATTCGGAGAATCGCTGGCCTCCACCAAACGAAGAGCGTGGCGCCAACCAACCAGGACCAAATAGGGAGCATGACGCTGAATCTGAAGTAAGAGGACATGAAGAGGAGAACCCGACATTGGCATCGGTGGTTAGAAGAGGACGTGCCCATAGGGGGCGGCAGGCTGAGCAGCAAACAGCCGAACTGGAAGGCATGAAGGAAGAGATCCGCAAATTGCAAGAGCGTATGAACCCACCAGAAGTACCATTCACCCCACGGGCATCGCCTTTCTCGCCCGAAGTGCTATCAGCTCCACTCCCAGGACATTTTCGCTACTTCAAGAAATACGATGGAACGGGACCTCCTGAGGATCATCTCTCCATTTTCGTGGGAAATGCAGCCTTGTACCAGCTGGACGATGCCATCAAATGTCGTCTCTTCGTGACTACGCTCACCAAGGGAGCCCAACAATGGTTCGCGCTACTATCCCAAGGAGAAATTAAAAATTTTCAGGACCTTACGAGCCACTTCCTGAATCATTTCTCGAGTAGCCGAAGACGCCCCTCCTCAGCCGTGAAACTGTTAAACATAAGGCAGGTTGACGAAGAAAGCCTGCGAGATTACCTTCTACGCTTCAACCAAATAAAGATGGAAGTACCCAATGCTGCGCCCGAGTTACTCACTGGGGCGTTTCACCACGGCCTCTGCAATGGAGAGTTGTTCAGATCCCTAGTGAAGAAATACCCGACGACCGTGGAGGAACTGGTGACCCGAGTGGAGAAGTACGGCCGAGTGGAAGAGTCCCATGCCAGAGAACCTGAGTACAAAAAGCTAAAGAGTTCTCTTCGAGATTGGAAGAGGAGCCCACTTAGGGATCAGGGCCCCAAGCCTCCTACTATCTCGAAGACACCGAAGGGAAGCAACTCGACAGACCCTGGAATGCCCGCAAGATCCGAAAATATTATCCCTAGAGGGGGGTACCCTCATTATGCATACTCATAATTTCCTAAGTTTTTTAGCATCGTTTTTCCAAGTTTGCTTTCTTATTACTTGGATGTAACCTAGACACTACTATTAATGCAATTCCCTTTCTTTTTCATACGAGGATGATTCGGGGGAAAAATTAAAACAACCCAAAAGACATGAAGACCCGGGTAGAAGATTTATTCCCTAAGAGACATAAACCCCAGTGTTCACTTATTCCCCTCGGGTAAAAACTAAACGCGCACATTGTATCCCTCTGCGAGAGGCAGCTCACTTCCCTATGAGAACGTCGCGCACATTGAATCGCTCTGCGAGAGGCTGAAATCTTCCCCTAGGGAAGAGAAGACCATGCGCACACCGAATCCCTCTGCGAGAGGCAGCTCACTATTTGCTCCATAGGTTCTTCTCTTAAAATCCTCAAGTCTCTCCTCGGGCTCAGGGAACGCCCCTGACCTAAGGCAAGGGACTTTGCCATTGGTATATGTTACTAACGCGACAAAATACTCAGATCGGCCGCGGATAAATCAACACCCCATCCGCTTATCAAAAGGTCCCATCCAGGTCGGGTCCCAGCCAGTTGGGAATAACGTCCTGACGGCCCGACCTGGGGAAGGGCTCCATCCAGCAGGAGCAACACCCTGAAACCCCGACCTGGAGAAAAAGTCCCAGCCAATTGGGGATAACGTCCTGAAGACCCGAACTGGGGAAAGGGCTTCATCCAGCAGGGGCAACACCCTGAAACCTCGACCTCGAGAAAAGGTCCCATCCGTTCGGGATTAATTCTCAGGAGTCCCCAACCTGACATAAGGCAAATCCCCGACCTGGGGAAGAATGCACAGGAGTCCCCAGCCTGACATAGGGCAAATCCCCGACCTGGGGAAGAATGCCTCGGAGTCCCCAACCTGGCACAAGGCAAGTCCCTGACCTAAGGCGAATGAAGGCTGAAGTCCGTAGAGGAAACCACGCGTGAAAGTCACCCGAACGGAACAATGGCCGAAATCCCTTAGAGGAAACCACGCGCCAAAGTCACCCGAGGGGAACGATGGCCGAAGTTCCTCCGAAGTCCCTGGGGGAAGTTATGCGCGGAAAATCACCCAAAGGAATCATCTCCTAGAAACGCTTGACGAAAAATGCCCAACGATACTAGATCGTGTCCTCGCCACTCCCACGCACGAAGTCGTTCGAACGTAGAGGGAACCGCTGGCGGATAAGACGAGCGCGCCACATGCGGAAGAAACCGTGGGAGTACGCTAAACGTGGGTGGCAACTGCCAGGGGCGGTTTCGTTCTGCCCATCCCTATAAATACCACTAGCAATCACCTTAGCTAGGTACGTTTTTCCGAGATTATACCGTAACTTTGCCATTTTTACACTACACTCTCCATCCTTACACTACCTTAAAACGGAATTACCCTCTTGACTGAGGCAAGAGGGCAAACGACTACCAAAATTACCCTGTTTCCACAGTTTTCGTCCCAGACGCACGGTGGAGTTCAGGCGGGGAAAAGCTCGTCAGTCCATTTCTGCGGTAGGTCAATTTATGACGGCATCAATTTGGCGCCGTCTGTGGGAAACTTTGGTTTCTCTCTAGTAGAAATTTAATATGGTGACTGTCGAAAACGATCATGTGCCGCCCAATGGCAACGAGCCGACCCTGGCGGAAGTCGCCGCGATGATGGACGTGACCATGCAAGAGATGAGGAGGATCGGAACCGATGTCGGTGTGCTCATGGCAGAACGGAATCGGGAGAATCGCCGGCCTCCACCAAACGAAGAGCGTGGCGCCAACCAACCAGGACCAAATAGGGAGCATGGCGCTGAATCTGAAGTAAGAGGACATGAAGAGGAGAACCCCCCACTAGCATCGGTGGTTAGAAGAGCACGTGCCCATAGGGGGCGGCAGGCTGAGCAGCAAATAGCCGAACTGGAAGGCATGAAGGAAGAGATCCGCAAATTGCAAGAGCGAATGAACCCACCAGAAGTACCATTCACCCCACGGGCATCGCCTTTCTCGCCCGAAGTGCTATCAGCTCCACTCCCAGGACATTTTCGCTACTTCGAGATAGGGGAATACGATGGAACGGGACCTCCTGAGGATCATCTCTCCATTTTCGAGGGAAATGCAGCCTTGTACCAGCTGGACGATGCCATCAAATGTCATCTCTTCGTGACTACGCTCACCAAGGGAGCCCAACAATGGTTCGCGCTAGTACCCAAAGTCTTCGATTCCGGCCGGTACCTATGAGGTTTTATGAAATGTAACAAGGTACCCAGAATTACCAAAATTGGATTTAAATACTTAAAATAATCAGAAATTCAAAAATAAAATATTGTTTCATTAAAAAAATAATTTTAATTATAAAATATTGTATATAGTTGGGTAAAAATTATAAATATTTTTTTTAAGAAAAAATCTGAAATACTTAAAATAGTTACAAATTCAAAAATAAATTTTTTTATTAAAAGAATAATTTTAATTATAAAAATAATATATAGTTGGGAAAAAATTATATATATAATTTTAAAATAGAAAAATATAGTTGCCGAATCTAGCACGAATGTTGAGATCGAAAATAGAGCGCTCTTTGCAAAATAATTGTCGATCCACAATGTTACAATTATTTTTAAAATTATTTATATAATTTTTCCCAACTATATACTATTTTCTTCAAGAATATTTTTCCCAAAATGATTAGTTTAAGAATTTCATAAATTTTTAAGAATATTTATATGTTTTTTCCCAACTATATACCATTTTTTATAATTAAAACTATTTTGTTAATAAAAAAAAATTTTATTTTTTGATTTCTGATTATATTAAGTATTTTATTTAAATCCAGTTTTGGTAATTTAGGGGTACCAAATTACATTTTATTAAACGTCAGTCGAAATCGAAAAAACTTTGGGTACCAGCTGGAAAAGTCGAAACCTCAAGGGTACCAGGCGGAATAAACTTTGGGTACCAACGGGAAAAGTCGAAACCTCGAGGGTATGGGATTTTCCAAGATATTAATTAATATTTTGAAAGTTGAAATAGATTAAATATATTGTATATTTATTTTTTTGAAATTCAGCTTTTATTTTTATTTTTTTAAATTTATGCGGGAAGCCCGCCAACCGGCCCTGCCCCGCCAGTGGGCGGGCTTTGGCGGGCTACTGGCCGGCCCGCACCGCCTGCCCGTTTTGACAGGTCTAATTTTTTTCAAACGAAATTTCGTCACCAAAAATAAAATAGTACGGATAATTTCTTAGGTGATATTCGAAAATACATAATTCAACTTACATCAAGAAAAAACCAAACAACACAAACGGAATAAAAAGAAATAATGGTTTAACATAGCTTCGGAGTAAAAGAAAATATGGAGAACACAGTCTGCATAAGCGTGAGCACGAGAAGCATAGCACCCGCGACGACGGAGACCAAAGTCCACGGACTGCTCTAGTGCTTTTGCATCAGCACAACCATCCACTTTTTACGCCGTGCCCGACAGAACCGATTCACCCCCTCGAAAACGTCCGAGTAGCACGACTCGGGGGACCTCACAACGTTCACCCCGAGCCTGTTGAACATACTGCATATCGCCCTGTTGTCCCCCAGCCAATTGGTTATGAGCCCGACGCTCCTAAGGACTCTGACGTCACGCTTGGAATTAACGAGGCAATGCATGAGGAAGGCGTCCTCTGTCGCGTGCTTAAGTCGATCGAACGATAGTTGTTGCTCGGAGGCTATGAGGTTCCTCATGAAGGGCTCGGTGTGATCCGATACCCTCAAAGGTGGAAGGCATAGGACACCGTCAAAGAAGGATATGTCCAACCGGGCGGTCCCGCTCGACGTTGAACTTAATTCTGCCTTTCTTTAGGTCCGGCGCGGTATTTATATGGCCCAACTGCAAAAAGAAAAAGAAAAAACCACATTTCATTCGGTGAGCCTGTCACACATGGACCTGAACTAGTGTGACCGCACCATTTGTCGAGGTAGGCATGCTATTTCACTGACCCCAGAATTTAGTCTCCTGGACTTAAAAAAGGCTAAAAAAAGCATAAAAGTCCATTGCGGTTTAGACAAAATAAACCAAAAACCGAAGGGTTTAATTATGCACTCGTTCTCCTTTAGGCCCCCTAATTGAGGGGTAATGATAGGTTTTAGACAACGTACGGGGTACGATGCTAATGTTTAACACATCACAAGGGGGGTTCACACAATAAATAACATAGAATAGTATCGCACATTTCATTATAACCACATGGGAAAATAGCATAATTTACCTGCCAAAAAATAATCAAATTTAGCTGATTTTTTTTTTCAATTTTAGTTATTTTTACCTCTTTCGAGTTTACGGGGTTTTCACCCGGAATAAACCTCCGTTCGATCTTGCTGATGTGGCCGCTAGGGTATCTGCTTTCTCACGGCAAGCCCAGAAGATGGTGGGCCCCGCCGGGCTTCCCAGGTGCATATTCTTTCTCGGAGGAAACCAACCTCTCCACGAAAGACAGGGCGAGGAAACGAATGTTGTCCTCTGGGTCGCCCGTCTTCGTCATTTCGAAGAGATGGTCCAAGACAAAGAGGGGCAGCTGATTTTCGAACATCATAGGATCGTTCCTCAGCTTGTTGAGGACATGTTCGTTATGGAAAATAGGGTCGTTCTCATCCCTTAGGTCGTCGAACCAATTCTTCCTCATAAGCTCTATCACGAAAAACCAATCAAAACTCAGCATCTCCAAGAATTTGTCTTGATTTATTGAGATGGGCAGCGGTTGGTAGCACATTCGGGCGCTTTGTTCTAAAGGTCGAAGCTTTCTTACACAGTTTTCGAGGGTCAGATCTCCTCCTCTCCTTCGAAGGAGTTGGCTTAGGTAGGTCACTTTGTGCTGCTCCATGCCTTTGAGGTTGTCTTTTGCTCGGTGGATGGGACCCAACGAAACTATCTCGGGCTCGTAGCACTCTCTGTGGGCCCGGTCGTGTTTGTATATGGTCGGGATTAACCGTACGCCATCTGCTAATCGTCCCACCAAAGATTCTATGTTCACGACGACTTTATCTTTTTTCCTCGGGCATCTAAATCATGAAAGTAAGATCAGTGAATGAAAATATACTGTTTATGATAGGAAATACTGTTTCTTATCATAAAATTCTAACAGAAGAGATATGAATGTACCATAGAATTACTACCGGTTGTCTTCTGCAAGAGATGCACTTCAAACTCTAACTGCGGCAATCATCGTCGGCCTTAACATTTAACAAATACTACATTACAATATATAGGACTTCAATGGGGGAAGCTGTGTTTTGTATTGGATTGTTAGGGAAGATTACATGTAGAAGAAATGAAAGTTGGATTTAATTTCTTCCAGACAAACATATAAACACGAAAATGACGGGTGAAGAGAGATGGGGTTGAAGCATCCATTAGCTTGTGGAGACTTTTCGGGTCAATAATATTGAAAAAAGACCTCAGATGAAGACCATAAGCAGGCTAGACAGAACAATGAAGATTCTTTCATTACTAAACGATATGATGAAAAATACAAGAATCCCGCATAGCAACCCAGCAAGTGTGTCGTGGTGCTTGACTGTTGCTACAAAGGACTTCCATTGTTATTTAAAAGATCTTGAAAATACAAGAAACCAACACCCAACAACACTATGCGTGTGTGATTGTGTTATTTACGCGTAAAAATCCTTCATAGAAAGAAATAAAGAAATAATGCCCCGTTTGTATTCCGGATTTCGATTTGAAATCCGGATTTGGCTCAAATCTACCGTTTGGCAATCGAGTGGATTTGGATTTCGATTTCGATCAAATCCGATGTCAAATCGAAACGCTTATTAGTTGTCGGATTTGAAATTCCATGTCAAATGGTCCGTTTTTGAAATCCGAAGTTGAGTCGGCAATAAGTTTTTCGCAAATAATAATAATACATAATAGCAATAAATCATAATAATAATAGTAACAATAATAATAATAATGGTGATGGGTAAATGATGAGTCGCGCTGACTCGTGAGCTCGATGAACCGGCGCGAGCTCGTTACGGGCTAGCGATTGAGCCGGCTCGAGCTCGAGCTCACTCGTAGGTGCTCGAAAGCTCGCAAGCCGTCCTACGAGTTTGTTTTTATTTCATTTTTGTACTTTTTAATCGTTTAACAAAAAGTTAGAAGTTGAGTTCGACGAGTTACTCGAGCGCTTGAGGTCGAACTTCATTTTGAAATTCGAATTTTGAATTCCTAACGTTTTGCCAAACAACGAATTTGGATTTGAAATTAAGATTTTGAAATTGATGATTTCAAATCACGCGATTTCGTTTAAATACGCCAATCCAAACGCAACTTCAGGAATTTTATATTACCTCGAGGAAGAAGCTTCAACCCACCTTCCATTTCAATGGCTATTTAAGCTGCAAATTCCAAGAAATCCATTATCTGCATTCCAATCCACTAATTTGTTCTGTCGAAAAACTCAATTTCCTAGCAAAACAAAAAGTTGTCAATGTTTTGTCGGGGTCAAACTTCCTTCTTCTTCTGTTATTGTTCGCAGTAGTCGTCTTAGGCACACTTACTACAATAACAGATTATGTGGCATTGTCAAGTTGTTGCTGCCCGAGGGATACATCCGTGGTAAAGATGGAAAGGGTTGTCACTACATCAAACCCATGAAATGGCGAAATCCATCCATGAAGGGGTTGCTCAGGAGTTGAATGTGGCGCGCTCGTTATCAGCCGTCCGATCTGATTTCAGTACATCCAACGACAGCACATGTCTAGAGCTATTACTGAAAACCCTATTTCACTTATAAAATTGTTAAAGCAATTTTTCCCTGCAGCGAATCTCATCCGTTGATCATCAATCGCGCCACATCGGACGTCCCTCATTTAATCTGCCAAGTTTGAATCTTCACCATCAGATGACGCGCAAAGGGAGATCAACGGTCCACATTTGTTCGTAGCTTAACACTTAGAACTTAGTATTTTCTCGTCAGCTCATTCGATTTTCTTCAACAGTGATCATCCAGCCATCTTGCCGGCCGTTTCCCGGCCAATCTCCGGCGAGCATAAGCACACATTTCCCAACCACCTTGGGCCTATAGCTGGCAATCCATGTCCCGAACTCCACCGTAGCAGCTCAAACACAGGAGTTATACTCGCCCGAACACAATACCAGAACCAGCCCAAACATTTATTCAACTTCAGGAATTTTTCCAGAAATCAGCTGTAATTCCTCCCACAGCTTCAATCGATGCTCCACCTCGATTCGTAGCTCCGCTCTGTTGGTCATGAAGCTCCCTTAGGCACTTCGAGCCTCGAAAGAGACCTTGTCGAGCCCAAGCGAGATTGAAATCTCCCACTTGGAACCAACTCGGCTTTTCGAGTTTCCAATCTTCGTTTCTCCCGAAGATTCACCGTTCACAGCTTCGAGAACCTCCCTCCAGGCCCTTATATAGCTGCCCTTCGCTTTCCTCTTGGCCTCCTTATCATGAGCGTCTCAGCAAGTTGCTGTACACGATCATTCGCAGCAAATTCTCCATTCGATCTTTCAGTCTTCATCCCGTATGAAGATCCCTCGATCCTAGCAACCTGAGTCTGTTTCCTGACCCACTTCCGGCTAGCCACACGCTGCTCCTTGGCTGCTTTCATAGGCACAACAGCACCTCGCACTGCATCAGCTATAGCAGCAGCAGTTTCTGCTTTGAAACTGAGATTTCGTCGAACTTTCGTAATCTGTTTCGACTTCAATTTCAGCACTCTCTTCCACCTCAGGACTCGACCTCTTTTGTGGCTTGAGAATTCTCCTTGTTTGTGGTGGAAACGCCTCCACCTCAGGCTCGGAATCATCTCAACCCGAGCTGACTTTGTCAGGATTCACCACAGAAAACTGCTCCAACCAAGGGTTTTGCCCGCCCTTGCTCCACCTCAATCCGAGGTCTGCGTGGCTTCCCTTGTGCATCATTCAAGCCACGACATTCCCTAGTTTCCCTAGGTCCCGTTGTCATCACCTGAAAACCCTCCAAGACATATAAAACATGCCTTCGAAGTCCACCCAAAATCAGCCGACCCTGTTTCAGGATTTTAATTCTGCCACCCGCAGTTGTCATCTCTGCCGGTTACGTAACCGGCGGTTCCGTAGCCCGCGGTTCGAAAATGGGCAAGTCTAGATGAACTCGCTGGGGCTGGGTGGAAGCGGAAACTAAATGTGCCAATAAATTATCAGAAAGAAACATAGTCCAACATAGTCCTCTAAGTCTAAATACAACTGAACATCGAGTCTATCAATGGACAATGGGAATTACACCAAACAAGAAAATTGAAAACAAAACGACCAAAAACCAAACGAAAAACAAGTATTAAAATATGAATCAAAAGAAAAAGGAATTAAAGAGTTGTATTAGACAAATACAATACAACGACGATGCTTCGAGCCTTGATATAATAGATTGATAGATAATATTTTTTCAAACGAAAATTTCGTTACTAAGATATGATAGCACGGACTATTCCTTCGACAATATTCGACGATACATAGTTCAATTTTAGATCAAGAAAAAAAAAATCCAAACAACTCAAACGGAATAAAAAATATATATATATATAAACGGTTAACTTTCGACCATGCAGAGGAAAAGCTCCTCAGTGATTGTGATGCTTCCGAAAGAAAGTAAGTACAGAAAACACACCCAGCGTAAGCGTGAGCATGATAAGCACAAGACCCCCAATAAAGGCTATAATAGTACACGGATTGCGGCAGTGCTCCTTCATAAACCAAGCCATCCACTTGTTACGCCGGACCTGACAGAACTGATTCACATCTTCGAAAACGTCCGAGTAGCACGACTCGGGACACCTCACCACGTTTTCCCCGAGCCTGTTGAACATACTACATATCGCCTTGTCGTCGCCCAGCCAATTGGTTATAACCCCGGCGCTCCTAAGGAACTCAACGTCGGTCTCAGAATTGATGAGGCAATGCATGAAGAAAGCGTACTCCGTCACGTACTTAATTCTATCGCTTGATAATTGTTGCTCGTAGGCTATGAGATTCCTCAAGAGAGGCTCGGTGTGATCCGATACAATCATAGGTGGAAGGTATAGGACTTTCTGTGTGAAGGAGACTTTCAAGGGGGTAGCGCTCGACGGGGCCGGGATCGACGGGGTCGGGCTCGACGGGGCCGCGCTCGACGCCTTGAACTTAATCCCGACTTTCTTTAGTTCCGACACGGTATTTACATGGGCTAACTGTGAAAAAAACCACATAGTTCTTTCAGTGAGTCTGTCACACTTGAAGCTGAACTAAGTGTGGTTGAAACGTTAGGCATGGTTTGCAGGCTATCGCGCTAACCCCCCGAGGGTTCACCTGATCTCCGGCCAACGAGTGAGCTCGAGCTCGCGAGTCGGCGAATCATCCATTATTATTACTATTACTATTATTATTATTAGTATTATTATCTTTATTATCATCATTATTATCATCATCATCATAATCATCATCATTACTATATTATTGTTGTTGTTACTGTTATTGTTATTATTATTTACGAAACTTATCTTATCACGAAATGTGCTTCGGATTTCGAAAACAGACCACTCGTCATCGACTTCAAAATCCGACAAATAATGCATGCTTAAGTTACCATCGGATTCGGTGGAAATCCGAATCCTAAATCCGTTCGAGTGTTCAGACGGAAGATTTGGAAGAAACTCGAATTTATCGGAAATCCAAGCGGACCATAACACAATTTTCGCCTCTTTCTTTTTTATTTTTTTTAAAACTTCTTTGAGAAGCTAACCTGTTTCGACGTTACGGGTATTTCAGTTGACCTCCGTTGGCTCGTGTTGACGTGGACGCCGGAGTATCTGGTTTCGTACACCAAGCCCAGAAGATGGCGGGGCACGTCGGGTGACGTAGACCCTGAACCTTCTCCTCTCTCGGAAGAAACCAACTTCTCCGCGAAAGACATGGCGAGGAAACGGATGTTGTCCTCTGGGTTCCCTGTCTTCGTCATTTCGAACAACGGGTTCAATACAGAGAGGGGCAGCTGATTTTCGATCATCATAAGATCGTTCCTCAGCTTGTTGAGGACGTGATCGTTTTGGAAGATAGGGTCGTCTTTCTCCCTCTCGATGATGTCCAAGTACTTCCTCATCAGCTCGATCACGAAGAAACCATCCAAAATCAGCATCTCCAAGAATCTGTCTTGGTCTAGTGAGTCGGGCAGAGCTTCGTAGCACATTCGGGCCTCTTGTTCTAAGGGTCGTAGCTTTCTTACAAAGTCTATGACGGTCAGATCTTGTCTCTTTCGAAGGAGATTGCTTAGGTAGCTCACTTTGTGCTGCTCCATGCTTTTGAGGCTGTCGTCTTCTCGGTGGATGGGACCAATCGAAACTATCTCGGGCTTGTAGCAATCTTTTTGGGCCCGCTTGTGTACCCTGTATATTGTCGGGAGTACCCTTACGCCAACTTGTTCCAACAAAGATTCAATGTTTACGACGACGTTATCGTTTTCCTCAGGCATCTAACATTCGTTGCAGATTGCATCAGCTAATGGAAAACATACTTTTTCTGATGGAAATATCTATGGAAGTTTGATTGTAACAGACAAGGCATGAACGTACCGTACGATTACAGGTCGTCTTCTCCATGGGATGCACTTAGAAACTCTAATGGCGGCGATCACTCGTCGGTTTTCATTGTGATCAAAAGAAAGGCGTGATTATATGTAGAACTTCAACGGGGGCAGGACAGCTGTGTTAGGTATTGGATGGTTAGGGAAGTTTACAAGAAGCAACGGAAGTTCGATAGAGAGATGGAGTTGAAGCACGTATAAGCTTTTGGAGACGTTTCAGGGCAATAATATTTTAAAAAGACGTCAGATGAATACTATAAGCAAGCTAGAAATAAGCCAATGAATGAAGACTTTCAGATCTATAATACTTTAAAAAAGACCTCATATTGAAGACCATAATCAAGCTAGAGAGCCAAGAAGACTTTACAAGGAAATAGCATTTTAAAAGACCTCAGATGAAGACCATAAGCAAGCCAATGAATGAAGACTTTCAGGGCAGTAATAGTTTAAAAAGACCTTAGACGAAGGTATGAGCTGGCTAGACAAGCCGATGAATGAAATAACAATTTGCAAATACAACAAACCAATCACACAACGACACTACACCGACAAACCTCATGGAAGAAGCTTCAACCCACCTTCCGTATCCATGGCTATTTAAACTGCAAGTATCCATCATCTCCACAATATCGACTATTTATTCTCTAAGAAACTAAATTTTGTAGCAAAAATCAAGGAACAAAAGAGTTGTTCTCATGCAATGGCTTCCGGGATCAAACTTCCTTTTCCAACTCGTTGCAGACAGTTCCTTCTTCGGTTATTGCTAATCATACTCGTCTTAGGCACACTTACTACAAGAATAGATTCTACTGCATTGGCAAGTTTCTGCCCTGATGGTTACATCCGTGGTAAAGATGGAAAGGGTTGCCACTACATCGAACCCATCAGATGGCGAGAGCCCTCTCTGAATCTTTTCTTAGTCATAGGTACTTTACCTAAAAAAAAAAAATTTTCCTTTGCTATTTGGATCTCAGTTCTTGAACCTTGTTGCTAGGAACTGCATTACTCGTGGCGCCTGCTATGGTGGGTGCTTGGGTTCATTCGAATAACAGGAGGATACTAGAAATTCGAGCGAAATTCTTCGAAGACAATGGGGGAAATCTACTGCAGAAGGAGATCGAAAAGCAAAAGAGATCATCTGATAGCAGCCAACAGATCAAAATATACTCAGCCGAAGATATCATAAGCGCCACAAGCAACTACAGCGACAGCCTCAAAATCATGCAAGCATCGTGCAGGGGAGGGACAGCAATCTACCACGGAACGATATCGCACGCCGACGACAACAGTACCATGGAGGTCATCATCATGAAAATAGAAAAAATCCCAACAGATAAGATCAAGCATTTCGTCAAGCAGCTTGTGTTCATCTCTCAGCAACACAAAAACCTAATCATCAGACTAGTCGGCTGCTGCTTGGAGACGCAATGTCCTATACTAGTCTACGAACTCCACGGAGACGGGACCCGCACTCTTCTAGATCGGAAATCGGATCCAAAATTCTCTCACTGTAAGCGCCTCAAAGCTGCCGCAGATTCAGCGAAGGCGCTATATCATCTGCACAGCAATAAAATGTCCGGCGACGAGGCGCGCGTTCACGGCAACGTCAGCAGCTGCAACATAGTACTGGACAGCGATTACACGGCCAAGATTTTCTACGCCTTCGATTGGTACTCCTGCGACTTCGCCGGAAATCGTCCCAGCGGCCGCGGCACGGTGCCGATCAACGACGATACCTGGCAAGGCGACGTGCACGGATTTGGCACAGTCCTGAAGGATGTTCTCGCCGCGTCGTTTGATAGATATCCTGCCGTTAAAACGGAAGTTGATCGGCTGGCCGAAAGATGTTTGCATGAGAATAGAAAAGGAAGGCCTAAGATGGCCGACGTTGAGAAATCGCTGAGTAAGATGATAAATTCGCTCGGTGTTAGCGGAAACAAATCGTGGACTTCTTTTTCTAGTATCTTTGTTCAATAAATTAGATTCGGTCGAAATTCAAGATATTTAGTACAAATTCGAATGACTTATATCCTGAACAAATCGGTGAAACACCGTATTGACTCTATTGTTCGTCGCTCAAGGTTTGCCGAAATTTAAATACAATCGTCGGATTGTTGTCTGAACCACTGTTCCGAAGATGTGGTATGGGCGGTCAAACATCTGTCCTAGTAAAACAGTTTATAGGTATTGAAAATCTCTCATTTGGTATATGTTTGATTTAAAGGTAGTTGTAAGCTGTATTTGGTACCAAGTTTCTATTATCTGATATCATTATAACAATGGAAACTTGATGGAAATAATTACTGTATATATTATTTCCATCTGCACGAACACACACATGCATCAAATCAAGTTGGTTGTGTCCTAGACGATTTATCATGTTATTGAGGTCTCGAAATGGGTATATCTTCAGAATTATTTTGACGCAAATAATAAAAATCGATGAAATCGAATACCAATTCGGTCAAAAATTGAAGATACTTCATACAAATTAGAGAGACCCATATCCTGCTCAAATTACCGAGACATCGTGTTGGCTCTATTGTTCGACGCTCTAGGTTGCGGAAATTTAAATACAATCGCCAAAGTTTGCCTAATTTTCCGAAATATGAAAGTAGTACCAGTAAGTTATTAATTGTTATTCTCTGTGTAACTTGTGTTATCCAGTTTAGGCGGAATTTCAATAATTTAGGCAGGATCTAAGTAAATTATGCGGGAATTGCAATATTTGGCAACAAGGGAGCTCGTCCAATAATGTGGTAAGAGGTATAAAACGTGGCTATCCGGTACCAAATTACTCATTTCAAATTACGTTTTAAACTTACGGGTTCAGGTTTAGGGTTTTAACGTCAATGGCTCCTAGGTATTTCTCGGAGGATATGTTGATATATTAACGTCTTCATGTGAAACGTATATAATGAACCTTGATTAACAACATAAGGATATGGTGTAGTATACACATTCCAATGGAGGTGATCTTGATTGCAATACTAGTGATATTAACATTGGACTACTACCCTCAACGTTCGCGGTTGGAAGGCAATGCAAAGTTGTAGCACCCGAGCCCCATAAGCTAAATGACCAAATGAATTTCAAACATGTTTTAGGAAGATTTCGTGTATTAATATATGCTTATTTGAATTATATGAATTTTGTGCTTATGTGACTGTATATTGACGTGCGTACGTGATTATATGTACTTCGTATATTTAATTATGCGTTTATGTGATGACTAACTTAATTAGCGATTTTCAAGAAAATTAGGATAATGGAAATTGAGCTAATGATAAAATTTGGGCTATAGTTGCAATTGGATTAGGTTGAAATTGGTCCAAATATAAGTGGTCCAAGAATTAAAATTCAAGGCCCAAATAGAACCTTAAGCTAGGCCCAAAACCTTTGGAGATTTTTGGAGACAAAGCTCCTTAAAATAATGGAACCCCACGCCATATAATGTCCCATCACCATGTCCTTGAGAAATTAATATCATCAACCTAAAACTTTCGAACTTCATGACCTCCTGTAGTGAAAAACCATCGAGAGCTTCAAGAAAGAAGAAAAGAACTCGAACTAAACCCGCGCAAGCTTGAGGATAGGTATAATTTTCTTACCTTGATCTTTGTTTTTGGGTCCAAGTAATGGTCTATGTTATGGATTAAAGCACAAGAATACCATAGCTAGAGTGGTGCGAATTTTATTTGTCAATAGTATCTTTTCTCACCCTAATTTGCGTCATTAACCCTAGATTAACATGTTTAGGATGTGAGCACCAACGAAAATCTGTCCAAAATCGTGTCCTAATCTTTAGGGTTCTTGAAATTCATGGGATGTTCATAAATGTTCTTAAAAAAAGTAGACATTTAGATCGGGAGATTTAAATGTTGCGGGTTAAAAAGTGTTTATGAAAACTTTGGGCTCGCGAAAGCTGAACTTCGCGAATTCGAAGTTCGCGAGTTAGGAAAGGGACCTCAATTTCGCGAAGCCACGCAAGGTCGAATTTGGCGAACTCTAGTTCGCGAAACCTTGATGAAACGAGGTCGCGAACTCAACGACCCCACTTAGTTACAGAAATCGTGTATAGCATGCATGACCAAACAACTACGTTTGCTACGTGTGTTTGGATGGGTAATAGATGTGTATATAAAATTATGTAATGTTTGATACATGTGTATGCATATACCTGCCTTGTATAGCGAAACCCACCCCATACACGCAAAATGTTCGTTTGCCAGGTATAGAAATACGCAGCTCAGAGATGGGTATGCCTTTACATATGTCTTATATCTCTATTTTATCCTTGCCATCGTCGTTCAGTTTCGCCCTAATTAACCCTCCCAATCTGCTCAACAGAAGGAACCACTACAAAAAAAAAAACGTTACTACTGATTACAATTTGTAGTCGGTAGGCCCAGTTTTGTAGTCGGTAGGCTATCTACCGACTAATTTACCGACTACAAATTGTAGTCGGTAAATCGCCTGTCGATAAAAAATGAGTAGTCGGCAAGTAGTCGGTAAAGCCGACTACATACCGACTACATACAATCTTGTAGTCGGTAAATTCAGACTATGCCAACTACAGATTTGTAGACGGTATTTTCCGACTACATATGTAGTCGGCAACATCAATTTACAGCTTTTTTTTTTTTGGATTTTATTTTGTTTACTTTTTATATATTAATAAATAAATTAAATTTTAATAAGACAGAAATATTAAAATAATATCTTCAACAGATAACGTCGTCTACATAAAACAACATAAAAACAAGGTGCCAAAATAACAAAATCAAAGTTCAGAAATAAGATAGCTTAAAACCTACACCAAAGCATGCGTCTCTGGAACTGCCACTGCAGCTTCGGCAGCGAGGCAAGTGGATCGATCTCAACTAGGTTCTTCAGCCGACTGTTAGTGAGCACCAAAGTACGCAACTTTGGCTAAAACTCTGCAATTAATCAGCAGCAGAATAAGATCCATAAAAAAACTGAAGAGACATGAAATGAAACTGAGAAATAATCATAAAGCTCACTTATGCGGAAATTATCAACGAAAAGCTTGAGGGCTCAAACCTCCTAATTTAGGATTGATATGGGTGATTGATATGTTGTTGTAAGCAACAGATTGCCCAGACGATTCAAGTAGGGGAAGTTCTTGAGCTTCACTGAGGAAAAAAAATGCCATCTCCACATCAGTTTCAGCTAAACCAAACTACCTAACAACTCTTTCTTTCCATTTTCCCCACAAACTCAACAGAAAAATACGAAACGGACAGAAAAAATGATCTGACCTCAGTAGCACCCAGGTTCTCAATCACGAGCCACGGCAATCTTATTACCTAGCAACAACACTGTAATTCAACGGAAATAGCTCTTGACAAGTGATTATTGCGAATTCTAGGGTTACGAACAGTGTACAAACCTCGGAGATCGAGGCTCGCGATTTCCCTTCTTGGGCTTGGCCACCACCATTGCCACACCGCCGCCATCGCGTTGCGGCGTTTCATCCACCGCCACGTCAGAATCCGTCGCTACAGCTGAAACTGAGAATACCGACTTCCTTTGCAAGCCCGAATCGCCATCCAAACACGGCCCGAATCGCCATCCAAACACGTTCTCGCTCCGAAATCCTAGACTTTTCTGCTCGACCCTCTCAACTCAGTTCCCTTTCATTTTCTGCCCTTTCACCTTAGTTACGCTCTACTTTTGTGCACTGCCCTTATTCCCTAAAAACATCAAGGTTCGGCTTTTGTCGCAAAGAATACATCGTCACAGCGAATGCCGTGTACCTAGGGATACTTATTACCGAGACCTATATCTTGCCAAAGGGTTATGGGCAGGGTTATGCAAGGGATCGGGTCATTTCAGAAAACGGTCAAGTAAGGGACGAGTCATTTCACGAATAGCAGAGAAGAACATCAAATCAAACACTGGAACAGTAACTTTCAAGTTCAACTTCTGCTTTATTCTAATCTACTCAGGCTCATAAATCTCTGGAGGCTTATTCGGGTTAGTGGCTTCTATAACATACGAGTTACGCAACAAATAGGCTCAGGCTCAACGTGGCTAACTAATGGGGTTCGTCATGGTTAAGAAAATTTTGGCCCTGGACTTGATTCCTAATGCCCTCATCATTTTCACACTCGCACACCAAAACAGTTTCAACACGCATCAGACAGGCAAGTTCTAGAGAGATATAGACTAGGCACGTCACACAACCAAGAAAAATGAGCGTAAGCTCGTCAGGCTCAAACTCTCACACGAAATAGGGTTATGTGTACGAATCTCTTTAAACAGTGCTGTATCTATTCAGGCAGACATGATTCGATCAGTCATGCATATCCTAATTGCTCACAAGAATTCATAATAATGCAGACTAACTCGAGATAATGCGCAAAAATCGTGCCTGAATTCAATAATCCATGCCTTTCAACGAAATTTATAGCTCACAGACACGTCATAAAAAATTAAAATTTTCACGTAAGTTTTCAACCTAAATTCCCCTCCCCACACTTAAGCCGTACGTTGTCCTCAACGTAAAATTTGAATAAACGAAAGGGAAAAGTAGGTGTAAGAGAACGAAACTTCCCTGACGAAAAATGTTGACGTGGTCGTGACTAAACGCGTGATGGTTGTCGTATCGTGACTCGTGTGTCTGACATGACTAAAAGGAAAACTAAACGTAACAGAAAAAAAACATGAATGAATAATGATAGACATAATAAAAAAAATACTAGATAGATAAAACATGGGTTGCCTCCCAAGAAGCGCTTCCTTTACCGTCTTTAGCCGGACGTGCTTTCGTTCGCTTAGGGTGGCTGGAAGTCGAGGTACAACATCTCTTTTTTACTTAAGTTTCCCTCGCCTGCATCCATACCCTGGAGGTGTCGCCTTTCACCGGGCAGCGGTTTCAACTCTAGTGGCGGTCGCTCCTCGACTGGGCTCTTGTCCTTAACTTCTTCGATGCTCTCGTCGATGACTATGATGGGTTCGTCGATCTCCTCCCCACACTTATCGAATGCCATAATCATGTGCCTATCATGCTCGCTGACCTGTGATAGACCTTGCACGGAAAAGAGAAAATCGTGCTCAAAGACATCTAAGAAATAGCATTTATCATCTTGCTCGTTGCTCTTTTTCATCGAGTCACTCATACTGAACGTAACTTTTTCACCGTCTACTGTCACGGTTAATGTTCCATTCCTAACATCTATCATGGTCTCACCTGTAGCTAAGAATGGTCTACCTAGAATTAATGGAACATTTTCATCCTCGTCCATGTCTAAGATCGATCACAAAATCAGCAGGGATAACGAACTTATCGACCTTAACTAGAACATCCTCGATAACACCTAGATGGTATTTTAATGATCTATCGGCCAGTTGAATATTCATTCTAGTGGGTCGTGGTTCACCTAATCCTAAACGCTTAAACATGGAGTACGGCATTAAATTTATACTAGCGCCTAGATTAGCTAAGGCATGCTCAACAACTAAATCACCTATCAGACAAGGAATAGTAAAACTCCCTGGGTCCTTGAGTTTTTTCGGTATCTTGCTCTGGAGTATCGCCGAGCACTCTCCTCGTAGGTATACCGTGGAGACGTGTTCGAGCTTCCGTCGATTCGTCAGCAAGTCTTTCAGGAACTTAACGAAACTGGGCATCTGTGCAATAGCTTCAACAAACGGTAAGTTAATATGTAATTCTTTGCACATACCCATAAATCTGCCAATTATCGCTTCTTCTTTGTCCTTCTTCAACCGTGTTGGATAGGGAATCTTCGGCTGGTACGGCATCACTAGTAGCCGCTCGTTCTCCCTCGCTTTTTCTATTTCGGGTGCAGCCTCCTCCTTTTTAGGTTGAACCTTCTCTTTTTCAGGTGCAGCTCCCCTCAACCGAGCTGGATATGAGATCTTTGGTTGATACAGCTTCACGAATGGTCGCGTCTTTCTCTCGTCATCCTTGACCTTCTCGACTCCGTCGCCCTTAGTTTCCTCCACTTCTGGCTCGTCGTGGCCCTCGAAATCGACTTTCTCCTTTAAATTTTGCTTGGTGGGAGCTTCTTGTAATCCTCTCCCGCTTCTCAGGATTACCGCATTGCAATACTCCTTGGGGTTTCTCTCGGTGTAGCTCGGGAGTGATCCTTGATTTCGCCCCGCCATTTGCTGTGCTAATTGCCCCACTTGTTGCTCCAAACTCTTGATCGAGGCGTCTGTATTCTGAGCACGGATGTCATTCGCCTCCATGTACTCCTCCATCTTTGTCATTCGGCTTTCGTGGGCTGCGGTTGTGCTGCTGAAATTCGTGAGAAGTGCCTTCATCATGTCCTTCATCTCCCTCATGTCGTCGGATCCTCCTGCGGGCGCGTTCTGGTACTGTCGTGGTGGCCCATTTTGGAATCCGGACGGTCGGGGCTGAAATCGCGGCGATCCTTTCCCCTGGTTGTTCTGATTTCCATACGCCAAGTTGGAGTGTGCTCGAGATTGGAAGCTTCGCTGGTCACCTTGGTAATTCCCCATGTAATCTACGTGCTCCACCGACTGCCCAAGTTGGCATTCTGAGGTCTCATGGGCTGCGCCACAGATCCCGCACAGTGGTACGTAAGGCGTATGCTGCGATGGTGCGGTGGTCCTCATGGCGTTCACGGGCTGCGTCTGCCCGGCCTTGGGAAGTAGGGCTCCAATCACCGTCTGCAGCTGAGAGTTCGTCGCCGCGATCTGTTGCTGGAGCGCCTCAAATTTAGCATCGTAGCCGTCTCCTCGCTCACGCCGAACACGCCTGGCGTCTTAATCCTCGTATTACCTCGCATGAAGCTGTTCCTCGAGTAGTCCTCGATTAAATTCCAAGCATTTGTAGCAGAGAGCTTCACGAGCCCTCCTCCTGCGGCTCCGTCTAACATGTGAACGGTCTGGTCGTTGAGCCCCTCGTGAAATCGGTTGATCTGAGCTGCCTTCGACATCCCGTGTTGTGGGCACCTCTTCAGTAGCGCTTTATAACGCTCCCATACCTCGTAGAGATTTTTCTGAGTCCTTCTGGTGGAATAGGGAGATCTCTGTCTTTAACCTTAGCACCTTCGTCAGCGGGAAATAGTGGCCGATAAACGCGGCTCGCAGCTCCTCCCATGTAGTGATTGAGCGAGGTGGCAACATCTCCAGCCAGTCCTTCGCTCTGAACTTCAGGGAGAACGGGAATAGCATCAGCTTGATCGCATCGCCCGAGACCCCGTTGATCTTGATGGTGTCAGTAACCGTCAGAAAAGCCTTCAGATGGGAGTAGGGATCGTCATCGGGATTGCCCTCAAACTGGACTGTCTGGAAGATCATCTGAAGCCAAGAGTGCTTCAGCTCGAAATTGTTGTTCTTGATCGGCGGGATGACAATCGCCGACTCAGTTCTCGATCGGCGGGATGACAATCATCTGATGAGTTGTGTCCTTTCTGGGTCGAATTTGGGCTTTTTATAGTGAAATTCGACACTGTCACGGCCTGGGACAAGACAGGTCACGGCCGTGACACTCTCGGGGTGAAAATTGAGCTCACTGCCGCTCGTCACGGCCTGGTGCAGCAGTGTCACGGCCGTGACCCACTCAACAGCTTTGCGGCAGTTTCGTATTTCTCTCGGATGGAGGGGTAAACGATGTCCGATTGACCTGAAATTTTAACCATAGATAGAAGACTCGCCAATCTTGATTCTGACCAAAGGGATTCTCAATCCGAGATCTGGATTGAGAGATGAATTTTCTAATGTTGCTGCTCCTATGGGTCACGGCCTGGTGCAATAAGTGTCACGGCCATGACCATCTTCATTCCAACTCTCTGCCCAACGTCATGGCCTAGTGCACTATGTGTCACGGCCGTGACACATGCCTGTTTCCGTCGTTTTTGCTCCGTTTTGCCTCGTTTTCACTCCGTTTCGCCCGAAACTCGTCCAAAGCTCCTTCAATAACAAAATGAGTGTAAATGTAACGAATAAACACATAAATTGATTGCTAAGCTCTTATTATATCCCAATTAAATACTACGATAAACGCATTGAAATGCGTTTATCACCTGCAATTAGATATTTATTAAAAAAAATCGACCGAAACCTATTTTCGGCCGGGCCATGATCCGACCGAAATTCGATTTCGGTCAGACTACGGCTGCCCGAAATCGGAGATCGGTCGCCGCAGATCCGACCGAAATCGACTTTCGGTTTTTAGCAGTCCGACCGAAACACGATTTCGGTCGGATCTGCGGCGACCGGCAACGGATTTCGGTCGGCCAAGCCATGACCGAAATCGGATTTCGGTCGTGACTGACGCGACCGAAATCACGTTTCGGTCATGACTTGGCCGGCCGAAATTTCGCTTCGGCCGTGCCGTTTTTCGCCCTACTTTCCGTCCGATCGACCGTTTTGCAGCCTAATTCGACCCGTTTTCGATAATCTATCTACGTACGAATGAATTTTACGACAATTTTCTTACCAATAGTGACAGCACCCCCTTTCCATTTCCCTTTTCTCGTCGTCGATCCATTGCGATTTGCAAAATTCTCTTTTTTTTGTCTGATTTGGATGTGTGATTTGAAAAGTGTTGCGTAGTAAAGTACTTATAATAAAAATTGTTACTTTTTATTATATTTTACCTTTTAAAATTAATTTAAATGAAAAGGGGCAAAAACGTCTTTTTGCAGCCCTTTAGGGGGCGGTAACAAGTAAAAAGGGAGCGGTAAATAGTAACTCCCTTTAAAATATTGTAGTCGGTACAACCCCGCAACTTATAGCGACTACATAGGTAGTCTGTAAGTGTAGTCCGTAGAAGATTACCGACTAATAATCTTGATTTACCGACTAATCTGTAGTCGGTATTCCGACTAAAATTTTATTTGTCGGTAAATTTATTTTGTAGTCGACAGTTGTAGTCGGTATCTTGACATTTTTTTGTAGTGAACGCCCATCACCGGAGCAGTGGTCGACAGACCTCAACGTGACTGCGCTATCACTCTACGTCGCCCATACCCATCGTCCGCCCATCGCCCCTCGTCGCCATCGAAGTCCAGCAACCACAAATGAGGGAATCGACTTGACGACGCCAAGTGAAGCTTGAAATCGGGAAATTAGGGCGATGAAGCTCGGGTCGGCGTTGTCTGTAGTCTAATTTCAGTTCTAGCATTGATGAATTGGAAAATTTCTGTTCAACTGTAGAAGACGTGAATGGTAGGTAGGTAGGTAGGTTGAACAAATCTCTGTTCAACTGTAAAAGGTCATTCATTTTATTTAACAAATTTCATACCTAGTTCAAACATACATATCAAACAATTACTATATCATTACCCAAATAATTAAAACCTAATATCAAACATGATAAAATACAATATCAACAAAATCCATGTATAGCCATACACAAATAACTTATACTCATGTAATCTATAAACATCGATATCAAACGAGCCATAGGTGACAAGCTGATGTAGCCAAATAAACAACTAATACCTCATTTTTTTAATATTGAATGAATTTTTAACAAAAAAATTATAACCCGTGCATTACACGTAGGGTTGCAAACGAATCGAATCGAATAGTGTGATATTCTATTTGTATTCGATTAATTTACCGAATATTCGTATTCGTATTCGTTTAATATACGAATTTTTTTCGATTCGAATTCGATTCGAATGTGCTATCCGAATATTCGAATATTTATCCGAATATTCGAATTCGAGTATAATTTTTCCACTGTAAAAGAAAGCAAATATTATAACAAAAACTGCCACTAGATGTTCATTAAATCAATATAGCTTACAAAACACATTCAATCCAAAATGATGATAACCAAGACAACATTCAATCCAAAACGATGATAACCGACACATAGACATCAAAAAATTATTGTCTCCTTGCTTCCAGAAATCACGCTTGCAAAATGACATCAATCGGTTCTTCGATTGCCTCGTGAATTACCTCAATTTGTGCAACATCATTCCCTTGAACGGCTTCCTCGATTGCATTTGAAGAATCCATATATTCCCAATCCTTTGAACAATACCTTCACAATAGTTTACCCACATCATATTGAACACAAACAAGTGACATTTACAGTAATAACACATCCTATTCAACACAAGAACGAAACCCTTCAAATAAATATACACACGTCCCCCATACTGTTATGCAATACAAATCACAAAAACCCTTCGATATAGCAAGGAACCACAACCAAAACATCAAGATTTCAATATAGCAATGATTTTTGAACTAATTTCGAACTAATAGAAACGAGATTTTTCTAGAAAAATGCCTTCTATCGCAGAAAGTAGATGCGGTCCGACCACGGTGCTGGCGACGACGAGTGAGCCTACTAGTGGCGTGGGTGGCGGCGTTCGATGGTGGCCGGGCTGTTGGCGAAGGCAACAGAGAGCTGCGATGTGCGATGGAGACTTGGAGTGTTGTGGTTTTTAGTTGCAAATTGCTACGTGAGGGTGAGGGAGGGTTTCGATTGTGACTTTTGGGCTATAGTATTAATTGGGCTCTAATAACTTCTTAATGGGCCTATTAGAAAACACAGGTATTTATAATATATTATATAAATATATATATATATATATTAAATTATTCTAATCGAATAATTCGATTAATTTACGAATCGAATACTGAGGTTTCATATTCGTATTCGGATAGCTCTCGAATAAATAAAAATATTCTTATTCGGATTCATATTCTAAATATTCGAATTTGAATTTTAAATTTTCGAATCGAATCGCGAATCAAAAATTCGATTCGTTTGCAACCCTTTACACGGCCAATAAAGTAAGTTATAGTAAGTAGAAAATAAATGTTATCCAAGAAGTTTCGAATTACAAATTCAATTAACCTGTAAACAAATCGGAGTGGCTTGACCGTACATTTACATATCACTTCACTTGGGAAGGATTTGTGCGCTGAAGTCCACGCAAGACGACGACATTTCGGACTACTGCCTTGATCCTTTCTTATTACAAATCTGAAATTTCCCAAATCGGTCACGAAATCGATCCAATCGGAGGGCAGAAAACTTCGATTACGAACACGCCGAGAAAAAGAGGAACATGGTGCTTGTAGCGGCAGTACGAGACTACATCAACCGCATGTTACAGGACATTTCTGGAATGAAAGTTCTCGTCCTCGATTCCCAGACGGTGAATGATCTTACTTAATCACCGCACAATCTGCTCATTCGGAATTGTCATATTTATATTACTGGATGTTGATAATTGGTATCCTTGGTTTTTATTGGTCATTGATTACCACTTGATGCGTCTTGATCCGCGAGAAATTTATGGACTTAAGTAAGAGCATCTGAGTACAATCGATTGAAAACTTGTGTGTCAAAATCACAGATGGAACATGCTGTTGAACATTGAGGATATTTTTGGATGGATGGGAGGTTTGCAGCTTATTTATTGAGTACCTAAACTGATTTGATTTGAAATTTATTTTCGTAAGAACGGAGCATGAAGTTGAACAATGAATAGGAATTGTTGAGTGAAATAGATTTATGGACTTCAGTAATGCGTAGTTGAGATGAGGATAATTGATGTGAAATTTACGTTTTATCACACTTTTATTGCTACTTCTCATGTAAGTGCCTAATGAATAGATCTCACTTTTAGTGTAATGTCTTGTTGATGCAGGTTAGTATTGTGAGTGTTGTGTATTCGCAATCAGACATTCTTCAGAAAGAAGTGTTTTTAGTGGAACTTGTAGATTCAATTCAGATGTCAAAAGAGCCTATGTCACATCTTAAAGCAGTCTATTTCCTGCGACCAACATCTGAAAATATTCTGCTGATGAGGCGTCAGCTGGCTCAGCCTAGATTTGGAGAATATCACCTCTGTAAGGACCATTTCTTAAACATCGTATTATGATTGGAATGTAATGTAATGTGTGTGAGAGAGAGAATTACTTAAATATCTTCATGTCATCGGCAGTTTTCTCCAATATGTTGAAAGACACCCAGCTTCACAATTTAGCCGATTCTGATGAACATGAAGTTGTTCAGCAAGTGCAGGTAGTTTCGATTTCATTCAGTCTTTTTCTTATTCAAGAAAGCTAAATGATATAATGTGCTTTTTTTATCAATAAGCAGGAATTTTATGCAGATTTTGTGGCAGCTGATACCTACCATTTCACACTCAATGTTGCATCAAACTACATGTACATGCTCCCAGCTGTGGTGGATCCATCTGGTTTACAACGTTTCAGTGACCGAGTAGTGGATGGAATTGCTGCAATCTTCCTTGCTTTAAAAAGAAGACCAATTATTCGCTATTCAAGGACATCTGACACATCAAAAAGGATAGCGCAAGAAGCATATGTAAGAACTAAGAATTCTATCTTCAAAATTAATGAATTAGAAATATTTTGTTTTACATCATATGCTTACTTGGCTTGTTTTGTGCTCTAATGTGTTTTCTAAAATGGATGAGTTCCGGAACTGACCTTTCTCTCGTACCTTGTGTCCTCAGAAGCTGATGTACCAGCAAGAAAGTGGTCTCTTTGATTTTCGGCGAGCAGAAGTATCACCTTTGTTGCTTATTATCGACAGAAGAGATGACCCTGTCACCCCTCTTCTTAATCAGTGGACATATCAGGTTATGCTCTTTCTTCAAAGGCGATGTTTTTTCTTATTATAATAATGCATCAAAAAGTTTCGGATTTTTTTACCTTATTTTGTTCTTTTGTACGTAGGCTATGGTTCATGAGCTTATTGGCATTAAAGACAATAAGGTGGATCTCAGACACACTGAGAAGTTTCCAAAGGATCAAGAGGTTGCTTTTCGAATTTTACGGAGTTTTTGACCTTTGCATATAGATATGCATGGTGAAGTATAAAAAATTTCCTTGTAATGCAGGAGGTCGTACTTTCTGCAGAACAAGATGCATTTTTCAAAGCCAACATGTATGAAAATTTTGGAGATATCGGAATGAATATAAAAAAACTGGTAGATGATTTTCAACAAGTTGCCAAAAGCAATCAAAACATTCAAACAATTGGTAAGATAGAAAGATTTTATTTTATTTTATTTTTCTTTTGGCTTCAAGAATTAATTTTACATTCAAGAATCATGTTGCCACTTCAGAATGTAATTTCTTTTCTCTTGTTTTCCTTTTCGGCAGAGGATATGGCCAAGTTTGTTGACAACTACCCCGAATACAGAAAAATGCAGGGCAATGTTTCAAAGCATGTGACTTTGGTCACTGAAATGAGTCGAATTGTTGAGGAACGGAAACTAATGACAGTTTCACAAACAGAACAAGAGTTAGCTTGTAATGGTGGACAAGGAGCAGCTTTTGAGGTACGCTGATGCTTCTTTTATTGCCAGTTCCTGCAATAATTAAATGCTGAATTAAACACCAGAACTTTATGGGTGATTAAGCTTGCAGATAAATGGTTATTTTACGTGAGTTATCAGAAAATACTCATGGCTATGTGCCATTAAGACATTTATTTATCATAAGTTCACGCAAAGCTCATCACAAGCAAGTTATGTTCTGAAAGCTCCATTATAGTACACTAACGTTTTACAAGCTTACAAAGCGTCCATATTTTCTGTAACTTATCGGAGGATGACTCATAGTAATCGACCTTTCAGTGAAAAGGAAAGACAAAGTATTGAATACTTAGAACTCAATTTACGGGCCGAAAGATATATTTGACCTATGTTCTAATTGATACATTTTTCGTAAAGCTATACCCTCCTTACATGGATATGACTTATTTCTGTGTAATCTCCTCTACCCTATGCCCTCTGTGCAGGCAGTTACGAATCTCTTGAACAACGAAAACATCTCCGACATTGACAGGCTGAGGCTCGTAATGCTCTACGCTTTGCGATACGAAAAGGACAGCCCCGTCCAGCTCATGCAGCTGTTCAACAAACTAGCATCGAGAACTCCAAAGTACAAGCCAGGGGTAAAATCCCTTTACTCAGCTCATCGATTTCTCACTTAATTGAATAATGTCATGGGACATTTTAGTACTGTCACCGTGCTTGACGTTTTGTGCTCAATCGACAGCTTGTGCAGTTTTTACTGAAGCAAGCAGGGGTTGACAGGCGAACTGGGGATCTGTATGGGAACAGAGATCTGCTGAATTACGCACTTAACATGGCTCGAGGCCTTAAAGTTAGTCTCAATCTTATCTTCTGCTCACTAAATTTGCTCATTTTAACTATTCTCCTTGCTGAAGACTGAACTCTATGCTTTAGGCCTTAAAGTTAGTCGTCACTTACCTTCTGCACATTAAATTTGCTTTCAAATTAACTATTCTCCTTGCTAAAGACTGAATTCTATGCTAAAAAGTTAGTCCCCACACATCATCTGCACATTGAACTTTGTTTTTCAAATTTACGATTCTTCGTCGTAAATGTTGATATCATAGGGGGTAGAGAATGTCTACACCCAACATCAGCCCTTACTTACCCAGACAATGGAGAGCATTATCAAAGGGCGTCTGAGAGACGTTGATTACCCTTACGTCGGAAACCATTTTCAGCAACAAAGGTAATCTTATTTTACCAAAATTTTCGCCCTCCCATTTAATAGAAGTCTTAAATTATGTGCTATGATTTCAGGCCGCAAGATGTAATAATATTCGTCGTTGGTGGGACTACTTACGAGGAAGCACGCTGTGTTTCTCTTCAGAATTCGACGAATTCTGGCATTCGTTTCATCCTCGGCGGCTCTTCGATCCTTAATTCGAAAAGGTACGGCATAAAATGATTTGAATTTCGTGGTTAATATTGTGTATTTTTGTTTATTTATTTATTTTTTTGTGTAGGTTCTTGAGGGACCTTGAAGAAGCTCAACGTATCACACGTACAAGCACTAATGTGATTTGAAATCTTAGGTAAAAGCATCGCAAGACAATACATTCAACGGTTTGATTATGGAAATAGATTGTATGTATAGTTGAATCCATCGTTTTGCCGCCTCTATGGTTGAGATTTATTCTTTTTTGTAATTCTAGTTTTAATGCTGTAATCGATTTTTATTTCTTTTTTTCGGATTCTCAATAACGAAATAGTGAAATAAGCACAAGGAGGATTTTGGAATTTCCAACACGTTTTACGGTTTGGGCCTTAAGCACGACTAAAGATTTGGGCCTTGTGTAGGCCCATTTATCTTAAGACTAGAGAAGTGCTCTCCATGTGAGCTAGGGGTGAGCGCGGTGCTGTTTGGGCGGTTTTTATCAAAAATTTAATCCGACCCAACGTATTGCGGTTCTCTAAAATATTAAACCCGATCATAAAAATCTTAGCCTGATAGATTGCGGTTTGCTTATGTGCGGTTGGGTTGGGGACGTTTTTGCGGTTTTAATATTTATTTTTATCATAACGAAAATTAAGGAAAGTATAAATAGAACAAAAAGGTATATCATTAACATATTTACAAATAAAAGTATATATACAAAAATGTTATTAGTAACAAATAATAGTAACAGTTAATAGAAGTCCGATAAGAAGCTTGATTAGAAGCTCATATTCATTGTTCACAGTTGGTTTTCGGTAAAGCAACTAAAGCAGTGCCTCATTTTGATTTAAAAATTTCCTTACAAGAAATAAATTTTTTATTTTAAAATTTTAACTTGCCTTCTATGAACATCAAATGTTATAGTTCTTGATCTCAATTCCGAATAAAGGAGGGTCGCATTGGAAAGACACGTAATTTTTTTACTACATAATGTTTGATTTCTTTTAAAAAAATCATCATCTAGAACTTCGCTTTACGCAATGTATTATGATTAGGTCATGTCCTTGTATCCAATTCTCCTTTCGAAGAAGAAAATTTTATTTATTTCAAAATTTTAACTCGCCTTCTATAAACTTCAAGTGTATAGTTGTTGATTGCAAGTCCGAATAAAGGAGGAGAGTTGCATTGGATAAACATATAAAAAAAATTTCACTACATAATATCTATTTTTTTATGAAAAATTCATTAAAGCTTAGCTTTACGCAACGTGTTATGATGAGTCGATGTTCTTGTATTAATACTAATTAATATTTTTGACCTCGCTACTATATGGGTTATATGTATTATTTTATGAAATATTGAATAACAAATAGTAAAATTTTAGTATATTTTTAAATGCGATTTGGTGCGGTTTTATGCGGTTTTAAAAATACAAAATCAAACCCGATTGCAAAATATGCGGTTTTACTTTTTAAAATCCAAACCAACCCATCAGCGGCGTGGGTTGGGTTGGGTCGATTGGATGGGGTCCGACGGGTTAACCCATAATGTCAACCACGCGGCACTTAGACACGTTGATTGTGAACTACCGAAATTACCCCGCAACTCAGCACTTGTCCGTCCCATATGATTCATTATTTCCTCCTTTGCCAGGACTTCTCTTTTTCAAGATCAAATTTGGACGATCTATCGAAAAATTAAGACTCTTTCGATTCGAATATCAGATCCAAAACCACCTGCGAGGCTACGGTAATTGTTAGCTAATCGCCTGATTGAAAAGCTGTAATCGATTGAAAATGTCGAGCGGCAGTGACCTAGATGAGGACGAACTGCTACAAATGGCTCTAAAGGAGCAATCTCAGCGCGAGGTGAACTACCAGCGGCCATCGCAGTCTTCGGCGAAGCCTGTTCGGAACTACGTGCAGCCTCCGGCGAATCGAGCGGCGAACAATGCGCAGAAGAAGGAGGCGGCGGCGACACCTAGCCGTCCGCAGCGGAAGACGATGTCGATGGACGAGGATGAGGATTCTGAGGTTGAGATGCTGAGCATTTCTTCTGGAGACGAGGATGACAATCGAGTTTCTGCCGCGGGGACGACGGCGAGGGGTGGTCGTGGTGCGGCGAGAGATGACGATAGAGGTTGGGATGGTGAGGAGCCTAATTGCTGGAAGCGCGTGGATGAAGCCGAGGTGATTGATGAGTTTTGAATGATTGTGTTTCCTAGTTGACTTCAGTTTATTTGCCTCTGAATTGTTTCTTCTTCTATTTTCCCCTTGCTTTGGTATTTTTATGCTGTGCGCTGGTGGCAGTGGCGATTATGTTTTTGCTGGATATTTGTACTTGCCTTTGTTTGGGTTACCGTCATCGTGCCTGTTCAGTTATTGTCTTTTGTGGGTTGACTAGCTGCTTAACGTTTTCTTTTCACTGGAATATCAGTTTGGTTTGTTGTTAGCTTATGCCGCTTTAACAAATAATTGACATTGGGTTGTTGCTGCTAATTTAACTGCTGGTTATCCATGGATTTCCCTCGTGTATCTCATGGTGTTTTAGATTCGCCCGGGTTCTTACTCAAGCTGTTGATTGGCTGAATTATTCTCTAATTAATTTGTTACATTTCAAGAATTATTTGGGCTGAGTTGCCAATTCAATTTGAATTTCCTTGAAGTTAGATATTCGTGGTTTTTGTTGATCATGCAATTCACGTATTTGTCTTAGTTGCCTTTCCATCACAAAAAAAAAATGCATTTCTCCGTACGTATGTGCAGATTAGTCTGTAGAAATAGCTGAACACACAAACTCTGTTATTCTATTGTGGGATCCTGCCATTTTTGATTGCTATTTCACAATTGGAACTTTCTCAAAAAAGTTTGATGGGACGAATTGTTGGCAGCTATCCCGGAGGGTTCGAGAAATGAGGGATACAAGAACAGTAACTGTTGTGACGAAGGTGGAAGGCAAACCAAAGGCACAAGGACTGACCCACTTGCATTCTCTTCCGCGGGGCATAGAATGGGTTGATCCTTTGGGACTGGGGTAAAAATGTGATGATGTTTCCGATGGAACCTGGATCTTTGAATTAGGGAATCTTGCTGAGTATCTCTCGTTTTTTATGTTTTTTGACAGGTTAATCAATCACAAAACATTTCGTTTGATCAGCGATAGTGTACCAGTTGGTCCTACATCAGTCGATATTGAACCCCTTGATC
>JAPQWV010003018.1:0-47000 GCA_027422505.1 Craterostigma plantagineum
TTGTTATTTATACCAAGTATGTTTGGTATAAATAGTTGTACAAACATTGTGCTTAATGAGAAGATTTGAGAAATTGATCGAAAAGGCTTGCAATTCGATTTCTAGAGAGAGAAACACAAGAAATCTTCTCACTCTAAGAGAAAATCTCTCTCGATCTCAATAGTAAGTTTTCGATCGTGAGGTAAAGTTGAATATTTCTAATCGTAAACTAAGAATTTGAGTCTAGGATCATAGAGTTGATAAATCAGGACCTAACACCTAGGGCTGAATGGATTTATGAGGAAGGAAGATAATAGGTGGTTATATAAAGGCCGAATTCATCTTGGATGGAAAGGATTTTGGAGAGATGTGATATCGATTAGACGTGAGGCAGATAAGGAAAAGATTTCAAAATTTAAATTTTAGAAAAATCAAAGGTAGAAAAGGAAACTGCCGGTTAGACGGAATTAAATGAGGATAAGAGGATATCTCGCGGAGGTGAAGGAAGGAAATAAGGACTAAGACCAGAATTCAAAAACAAGAAGGATTTTTCGGCTGAGAATTGATATTAACATAAGTCTCGAAAAAAATACATTTAGAGAGATGAATTGAAAAAAAAAATATGCCCTATGAAGAGAAGGAAATAAAATATATAAGGAAGGAAGAATCAAGATAAGATTACTAATAGAATCAAAGGGATAAGATCAGAGAAATTGTAAAGGCTAACTATTCTACTTTTCACCATTCCTATTTGAGCTCTGTAATTCCTGAACGATCATGAATATCACGGAATCTACTCTAAGGGATTTTATGAAAAAATCAGCCAGCTGATCATTAATTCCTTCAAAGTTAACACTGATATTCCCTTTCTGGACATGATCTCAAATAAATGATATTTCACCTCTATGTGCTTCGTTCGAGAGTGGTGTACGGGATTCTTAGTGATACTAATGGCACTAGTACTATCACAGGAAATAGGAATTTGGTCGTATCTTAAATCATAATCACTCAAGATCTGTTTCATCCAAATGATTTGCTGAGAACAGCTTCCTAAGGCCATATATTCTGTTCGGTGGTGGACAGGGCGACAACATTTTGTTTCCGACTAGACCAAGTTACAAGGGAATTCCCTAGTAATTGGCAAGTACAACTAGTACTTATCCTATCTTATCTAGAACCGGCATAATCAGCATCCGAGTAGCCCATTAATGGGAATTCCTTGGAATTTGGATACCAGATTCCAAAATTAATTGTTCCTTTCAAATTCTAAGTATCCGCTTGACTGCTGTCAAGTAAGATTCCCTAGGACTTGATTGATATCTAGAACATAGACCAGTAGCAAACATAATATCGGGTCTGCTTGCCGTAAGGTAGGACTTGGTTTTTGCGGACGATCTCCTACTGTTCTGCCATGCGGATGCCGTGTCTGTAGGAGTGCTTAAGGATGCTTTGAGGACCTTTTCTGAGCTGTCCGGGCTACATCCGAATCCGGATAAGAGCGAGCTATACCTTTCACAGAGGGCGGAGGGCCTAAAGGCTCAGCTTTTACCCTTGTTGGGTTTTCGTGAGGGTAGGCTACCTGTTCGATATTTGGGGGTGCCATTGATTGCTTCCCGGCTCTCAATTCGTGACTGTGACCCGCTGATGCAGCGTGTGGATGCGCGCTTGGGTTCTTGGCTAAGTAAATCCCTGTCTTATGCGGGAAGAGTGCAACTGATAAAGTCTGTACTGCAAGCGCTACACGTCTACTGGTCTGGGGTGTTCCTGCTGCCCAAGGGTGTTGTGCGTGCGCTGGAGTCGCGCTTTCGCCAGTTCTTATAGGGAGGAACCTCGGCCAAGGTTGCTTGGGAGGATGTCTGCCTTCCAGTTTCTGAGGGGGGATTGGGTCTTAGATCGATTGCTACTGACAACAAGGCACTCCTTGTGCAGCTATTGTGGAGGGTGATCGATCGGGTGCCCGACTCGATCTGGGTGGAATGGTTGTATCGAGCGCGTCTGCTTGCGCGCTCAATTTGGACCGTCCCCATCTCGGCCAGCACTGCATGGAGCTGGAGGAAGCTGATGCGGTTACGACAGGTTATTCTTCCATTCCTCTTCTTCACGATTGGTGACGGTGAATCTTTATTGTTATGGGAGGACCCGTGGATGCGATCAGTGCCACTCCTCGAACACTACCCTAGAGGGCCTCTTGCGATGGAGCTGCCATTGGGGACTCGCCTGAGTTCAGTTATTAACGATCAGGGATGGAATTGGCCAGGACGCTCGGCGACCGAGTACATTGAGTTCAGTCGCCATCTTCCCCAGGTACATCCGACGCTGCCTGATGGTGTCCGCTAGATTGGAGCGCCTGATGGTCGGCCTACTGCAAAGTTGGTTTGGGAGGCCATTCGTCATCGTCGACCGCCTGTCCCCTAGGCGGTTCTCTTTGGGGGACCGCTCCGAGTTCCTCGGCATGAGTTTATTCTTTGGCTGGGTATTCGGGATAGATTATCGACCAGGGATAAGCCTTGGGTGGCACAGCGTATGGGGACCCCTGCTTGTGTTCTTTGTGATGCGCTCCAATTTGAGTCGGTTCAGCACCTATTTTTTTAGTGTGGGTTTTCACGCCAATGTGTTCGTCTTCTGAGACAGAGGATCAGGTGGGTCTGGCCATACACGGACTGGCGCGAGGGCATCACCTGGGCTTCGATGCGTTGGCGGCGGCAGCACCTTATACCGGCTGCTTATCGGCATGTCCTGGCTTCACTGGTATACCATATCTGGCAGGCGCGTAACAAGCGCTGGAAGTTATTAAGTTGAGAAGTCAAAATTGTTCAGTCGAGAAAAGTTTCCTGATCGTGAATTTATTTCGATCGTAAAGAAACAGTACGTTAATAAGTTTTTCGACAAGTCAAAATAAATCCATTGACTAGAAAAGTTTCTCGCGTATAAATGATTTTCGCCTGGTCAAACGTTAAAAGGTTTGACTGAAAAAGTTTTTCGAGTGGAAGTTATTACGCATGCAAGGTCAAAATTGGTCTCACTCGAAAAAGTTTTCGCTGGATAATGCTCGAGAAATATTTCTAACTAAAATCGTTTCTGCTGATGACGATTCTAGCGCTGACTTCGTATTCTGATCGAGAAACATTCTCGCGCTAAGTTTATCGATCGTGAAACTAATCCGATCGCAAAACCTAGCGAGAAAAATTCGAGCAATCGTGAAAAATTCACAGAATACGATTAATACAGATTCGAGCAAAAACAAATAATCAGATAGTGAAGTTTGAGGTAATTGCTCGCAATCAAGTACTAATCACGCACGAACAAGCAATTAAACACGTTATGAAGCAAAATATATCGAATTTGATCAAAATCAGAACGTGTTCTTCATGTTCTTCGTCAACAGTAAAATTTCAGAATCAAATTACTCAAAATTCGAAGTTCAAACTGCTACTGATCTAGTCGCAATGATCGTTTATCACTTAATCTAGCACTGAAACATCAAATTCAAGTCAATTAAGCACAGAATTAAGCTATTGGATCGAAAAACTTTTCGCGCCAAATCTGTTCTTCGATGGAACAATGTTCGAAATAAAATTTCGATCCAATTCTAACAATTTACGATTCAAAACAGAACGAATCTGCTCTGATACCAATTGTTAGGTCCTCAGATTAACAACTCTACGATCCTAGGCTAGAATCCATAGTAATTCGATCGTTTAGATAATCAATTGAATTCGATCGAAAAACTCAAGGTAAGAACACGAGAGAGAATTCAATTAGAGTGAGAGTTATTGTTGTTTCTCTCTCTAGAAATCGAATTGCAAGCCCTTCGGATCAATTCTCTAAACTTTCTCTATTCAGCTCAATTTCATTTACAAGTATTTATACCAAACAAGCTTGGTATAAATATCAAGCCAGCCTTAATAAAAAGACTAAAACAAATAAAGCCCCTAATTACAAGGACAACTAATGAAATCAAGCACAATTACCAATGATATTATACAATTTCCATAATAAATTGATAAAGAAAAGTTAAAAAGACAAAATTGTATTAATGGTTGAAGATGAGAGTCGATCCTCAAACCTCTCCATTATTTGAGCACTTAACCACTACACTACCATCTAAAACTTAATATGTCATAGTATCAATGGTATATATGTCTGCGGCTGGGGGTCAATGGCCCCCCAAGCCGCTACGTGGGTCCACCCATGAATATACAGATGAAGAGAAACTGCGACATAAGGCTGATCAAGTCGCAAAGTCATACCTAATGCAGGCCATCCCCAATGGCATCCTCATGCTGCTCGAATGCGGTGAAGAACTGTGGGACACTCTGAGGATCACGATGCAGGGAACAGAGGTCAACAAAATGGCAAGGATGGCTAATACACTCATATATTACGATTGCTTTAAGGCAATCAAGGGAGAAAGTCTTCAAGAAACTTTCATCGATTCCTCATTCTGCTAAAAGAGTTGAAAATGAACGGAGTAACGAATAATGATGACACAAATGAACGACTTGACCAAGATCAGCATCCGCGCATTATTCGACTACCTCAACCAATACTACAATTACGTGGCGAAAAGGAGAGAGAAAGCTAGACAGCTGGAAGCGACGCGCTTGCACTCATGTCTGAACGACAACCCAAAAAGCCATCAAAGGACAATGAGATTACGCAGATCCCTAATTTCGGAGGGAGAAGATTCGGGCTCTGATGGGGGAACTCAAGGAGCTCATAAAACAAATTGTAATTGATCTCAAACTTTGTGAAGAAGAAACTCTATAAGAAGCCTGGATGCTCATCCAACAGACCCGAGAACTTCCTAATACAAAGGGAAAGGGTCAAGATGAAGAAGCTGAACCTGCGACTGCCCCTCAAGCTGGAAAATGCTTTAACTACGGGAAGTCTGGACAATTTACCAGGGAGTGCAGAATGGCCAAGAAAAATGATGCCACTTATTTATCGAAGAAAAGTTCAATTGGCCGAGCTAAAATAGAAGGGAATGGTCTTGATGGCTGAATAAGATCATTGGCTTGAGGACACCTCCGACAGCTAGGAAGAGAACATGGTGTTGATGGCTAGACTAGATTAAGAGGAGGGCGGAGCTGAAACTCTGGGAAAGCGACTCAGAAAGGGAAACCTCCAACAACTCATGCACGGTTGAGGTAAACTAATCTGAATATGACTCCCTACTTAAAATGAAATATGAGTTTTTGTAAGTGTATAAATTGAACAAATAGGGCAAAAACAAAATTAAAGAACTAGAAGCGAATCTTCAAAATAACCTAGAAACTTTTAGACCAATTTCGATATGATTATGCATGTGAGAAAAATCAAGTATTAGTAGCTAATGAGAAAGTTGCTAAGATGGAAGCTCAGATCTCTTCATGTTTTGCAGGTGTCTTAGTAAATTTTGTTTTTGATCGTTTCATTTTCTTTACACGCGTGGTTTTGAAATTGTTTTGGAAGCTTGTTTGTAGAAACAATCATGCTTGAGATATCGATTGCTGAAATGTAAAGATGAGTTTTTCGATACATGAGAAAAGGAAGACGATACAACAGTTTTTGAAGGAAAACATTGAATAACGAAAGTCTTCTTAAAATCACGGTCTCCTTCAAAAGATATTCCTTTCGAACCAGACTTTTCCTTACAATGGTCCTTTCGTGGGTCCTGTGATTTTCAAAGTTTGAGTACGAGAAATGTTATCGGGTGAAATCAAAGTATATGCATGTGAATTGTGGAGATTTCCTCGAGACGTTTCTGCCTTTCATTATCGAAGGACTTTCTCTCTCTTTCGAGAGTGGAGTGTAGATAACTAATTTTCTGTATGCAATCAGGCATACCCTGCTTCATACGTAATCATCGGTATCTCACTCGTCGATTCTTCTAAGGTATCTCCTTCGCAGGGACGAGGAATATCTGACTCGAATTTAGTTATTGGAGGACACTTTCTTTCTTTATAGCTATCATTCAATTCTGTGTAACTAAATGATATTTCAGTATCCTGCATGTGGGTATCTCATCTTCCCATTGTAAGGTTTAAGATTCACAGACAAAGGGCATGAGGTTTTACAAACATATATTTAAGATCATATAATAGAGGTGCATCGATAATGCCTTTCTTTCAAATACATGGACTTTCAAACCCTAGTCCCTTATGGGAATTATAAAAATCAATGTTCACAGGTTTGTTTAAGAAAATGGTTTTGTCTGTCTGTCCTCGTCGAGTTAAGAGGTCCTCTATTTTTTTTATCTTGGTGTACAATCTTTTCCTTTCCTTAGAGATGAAGTCATATTCAGCTAACGCGTCAATCATTTTTCTTTATTGGACTTCATTTCGTTTGTTAGATATTGGGCTTCAACTTCAGATATTAGCAGAAGATCAAAGAAAGCTATAATATTACAACAATTGGTTCCAAAGCTTAAGACTGAGGAAACAGTAATCCAAGCCATAGAAACGAAAGCCTAATATTAATACCTCTGTTGACAATGCTAAACTTAGGCTAGATAGAGAGTCTATTCGGACTAACAAACACAACGGAGGTGGTCCCATTTTCAAATGGGTACCTAAAAACCTCTAGTTTGATTTTGTAAGACCCGCATGTGTGGTTTTTCGATTCAGGTTGCTCCACACACTGACCGGAAAGAAAAAACTGTTGAGCAACTACGTTGAAAGGCCGACTTGACTGGTGTGCTTTGGAAATAGCGATGGACCAAGAATTCTTTGTTATGGAGATCTTGTATGCAATCGACTAACAATCAAGAAGTCTCCCAAAGGTCTGACGCATAACCTCTTCTCAATAGGGCAGTTCAGCGACATAGGACTCCAAATACTTTTGCTAAGGCGGCGCACACAATACTCGCGATGGTGAAGAACTCCTCACGCGAACTCGCAAAACAAATCCTTACACCATCGACATTAGGACCACCAGACCAAAAACAACCATCTGCCTGATGTCCAAACAAACTGTCAAACGACAAACTGGCTCTCGGACTTCCGTCATTGAAGTATCAAAAAGAGCATCTGTGTTCAGATTGTGAGAGAGACAAAATAAAAAAGGCATCTCACTCTACAAAACACAAAGCATCAACTCAGCATCAACTGGAGCTACTACATGTAGACCTGTGCGGCCCAATGCTAAAAGATAGGATCAGTGGAAAGCGATATATGCTGGTTATCGTAGACGACTACTCTCGATACACTTGGGTCCGCTTCTTGAGGACAAAATTAGAAACGGTCGAACATATCCCAAATCTAGTTAGGACCACGCACAACTTACTGGAGCTCAGTGTTAAAGTAATTCGATCTGACATGAAACGAAATTCAAGAATCAACTGCTCCGCGAATTCTATGAATCACTAGGAATTACTCAACAATTCTCCGCTGTCCACACTCCTCAACAAATGGGGTCGTAGAAAGACCGAATGGGATGCTGGTAGAAGCCGCCCGAACAATGCTAATACAATCATAACTACCTCATTTTCTTTAGCCAAGCAATTAACACTGCGTGCTACACACAAAATCGGACAAACATCCATCACAGATTTTTTAATGATGCCTTAAGAGCTGACGAACAAAAGATTAAGCCAATATCGCCCACCTTAGGAAATCTTCGGGTGCAGATGATGTAGCCAATGACCGAGACGACAAATCAATGCTAGACCCAAAGGCTATTGAAGGAATTTTTGTGGGCTACTCTGTGCAATCTAAGGCGTACAGGGTATATCACCGTGAGAGGAGGATAATCATCGAAAGTGTCAATTTAACTTTCGATGAAGGTCAAGAAATTACTTCTGAACAAAGCAGTTCAGGACTCGAGCCGAGACCAGTGGCTTCTTCACAATTCAGACAAGGACATTACAAGATAAAGCTTCTAGACACGGTCATTCAGAACCCAGATTAGACGAAAGAGAGTTGGCTCAAAACCAACAAGTAGCTAAAGATATAAGAAACTGCAGACCAGCATGTTTCAGTTAACAAGGTCAAGAGAAAATTGATCTGGACCAACTTTTTGAGAATATGTATTTCTCAATCAACAGAAATAAGACAACCTTCGATCCCTTTTCCGATACATAACCCAGTCCTAGTCAAGGACCTATAGAGTGCGAGCCCATTCCTGACCAGACCATTCTACACTAAGAAGTAGTTAACTCGCCCTCTGCAGCAGCAACAGAGAACTCCCAGGCTTCCGTGAGCACCACTGCTACTCCTAAGAACGAGTATCCTCTTAATGAGGAATCAGAAATGGATCAATCTACACTACCTCACAAAAAGAAATGGATTCAAAGTCATCCTACGAATCAAATCATAGGAGACCCCACTGCAGGTATACAGACTAGGGGTTCAAAGTCAAACGAGTGCAACTTAACTTGTTTCTTGGGCCAAACTGAACCCACCAAAGTCATAGACGCACAAACGAGTGCAACTTTACCAGCGTATGCTCGTAATGTCTGATGGTGTCCCTCAGCTCGATACGCTCCTCTATGGCTTCGAGTATCTGGGTCAGAAACTGTTGCTCTCTTACTAGTTTGCGGTCGGGCAGCCTGGTGTCTTCATTAATTTCTTCCAATCACCTCTTGATGTTCCTCTTGATTAACTTGAGCGTCCCATCGCAGAAATTGCAGACCTCAGTCATTACCATCAGTCGATTCTGTGTTGAGGTAGGTGATGCATAAGACTTGGTCAAAGAAGATGTGACTGAAGGGAACCTCTTCGATTTCAGAACACTCACACGCGGAGCTGTCTTGACCTTCTTCATATTTCTCTCCAAAGCCATCTAAAGGTCTTGTGTGGCAAAGTACTTGACTTGGCGCAACATGATCCCGTTGATTCCCTCGAGTCCTTCCTTCTTCATGTAGCCTTAAGGATCCTGTACTTTTCCACGTACATCTGGAAAAGGTCATAGATCTCGTAGGATGGAAGGTACGGTAGATCAGTCTTGTCTAGCTCTTGAGTGCTGTTTGTCCGCTCTATGATATAGATTGGAGTTGGAAACTGTCCCTTAGAATGGTAGACACCTATCAGCTGAAAGATTGGAGGCAGCTTCTTGAAGTGACTCCTCACCCGATTTTTAGGGATTCCCAACCGCTGACTTGGACCAAGGTAGATAAGCCTGTATAGGTAGTTCAGCCTCCTTTGCTGGTCCCAGTGTTCAATGCCTCTGAGTTTGAACTCGTTTACCTTCTTGATTCTGTCCGGTGACCTCCAAATTGATGACGAGCTTCTTCGAGGAATGGAACTTCTATCCGTACGTCTCCCATGCCGATTCGATTCGAACGGTCCCTTAGTCAATGTTGTAGCAGTGTCCGCTCATTGTGCAATCAAATATTGAAGCCTTGGGGGATCCAGATTGTAGTTCACACCTTTCTGGAGTTCGTCGTCTTCGATGAGGATTAGGTCGACTGAAGCTTGGCGTAGGAAAAGGCGAATGTCTTCGACCCTTTGATAGGCTATCGCGCCGGAGAGATATTAAGTCAACCACTGTCCATAGAAGATATGTTTATCGAGGACTTCATGCTGGTTGGCCTTACGTCCTTATGTTCCCGACTGGTCCGAAGCATTTGAGCTGGAGGGCGCTACTGTATCTGCAAGTGCTAAAAGCATATCAGCGCCTGCTTCTTCTTGTGGAAGCAGTGGGCTTGTACTTTATGTTTGTGGTGGTGGGCTTCATTAAAGTACACTCGAGGTGTTATCGAGGATGTCCTAGTCAATGTGGATAAGTTTGTGATTCCCGCGGATTTCGTTATTTTAGATATGGAGGAAGATAAAAATGTCCCCTTGATTTTAGGTAGACCATTCTTAGCCACGGGGGAGACCATGATAGACGTTAGGAATGGGACGTTAACTTTGACGGTAGATGGGGAAAAGGTTTTAATATGGCCGACTAGATGAAAAAAAAGTAACGAGCAGGATGATAAGTGTTATTCCTTAGACGTATTTGAGTACGATTTCCTTTTTTTCGTGCAAGGTCTATCACAGGTCGGCGAGCAGGACATGCATATGATTATGACAATCGATAAGTGTGGGGAGGAAGTCGACGAGCCCATAATAGCCATTGATGAGAGCAGCGAAGAGGACAAGGAAAAGAGCTCGGTCGAAGAGCCACCAGTCCTGGAATTAAACTGCTGCCCGACCACCTTGACGCGTTTCTTGGCAGCAACGGAGGGCTGTCAGTCATCATCTCGTCGAGCCTCGACGACGGACAGAAGGGCCAGCTCTTAGACGTGTTGAAAGCGCACAAGAAAGCTTTGGTGTGGAAGATATCCGACGTAAGGGGTATCAACCCGAGCTACTGCACGCACAAGATCCTCATGGAGTACAATTTCAAACCAGTCGCTCAACGTCAAAGGCGACTCAATCCCAACATGAAGGATGTGATCAAGTTGCTAGACGTGGGGATGATCTATACCATTTCAGACAGCGCATGGGTCAGCCCGATCCAAGTGGTCCCAAAGAAAGGAGGCATGACGGTCGTCACCAACGACAAGAACGAACTGATCCCGACGAGGACCGTGACTGGATGGCGCGTCTGCATCGACTACAGGAAGTTGAACGATGCGACGAGAAAGGATCACTTCCCTTTACCGTTTATTGATCAAATGTTAGAAAATAGCCGGTCACTCATTTTACTGTTTTCTCGATGGTTTGTAAGGTTATCTGCAGATCCCCATAGCACCCGAGGACCATGAGAAGACCACGTTTACTTGCCCGTTCGGGACGTTCGCGTACCGAAGTGCCGTTCGATCTCTGTAATGCCCCAGCCACCTTCCAGTGGTGCATGATGGCCATATTCGATGAACTGGTAGGTGAGGTAATGGAGGTATTTATGGACGGTTTTTCTGTTTTTAGGTCTTCATTCGATGTATGTTTATCGAATCTAAAGCTCGTACTCGCACGATGCGAGGAAACAAACTTGGCACTTAATTGGGAAAAGTGCCACTTCATGGTTCGAGAGGGCATAGTTATGGGCCATAAGATTTCCTCTAAAGGGATCGAAGTGGACCGAGCTAAGTTGGAAACCATAGAAAAAATTGCCCGCCCCTCGAACGTGAAGTCAATTAGGAGCTTTCTAGAATATGCGGGATTTTATCGTAGGTTTATTCGATTTTTCTAAGATCGCAAGACCCATGTCCAGATTGCTAGAAAAAGATGCTCCGTTTGATTTTAATGACGAGTCCTTGCATGCTTTCATCTTACTTAAGGAGCGACTTATCGCAGCACCTATTATGGTCGCCCGACTGGGGGCTACCCTTGGAACTAATGTGTGATGCTAGTGACTATGCAGTTGGGGCCGTGTTAGGTTAGTGCAAGGATAACCACTTCATGTCGATCTACTATGCGAGTAAGACGCTGGACGCAGCCCAGGCAATTCCACGACCACTGAAAAGGAATTACTAGCCGTCGTGTTCGCTTTCGACAAGTTCAGGACATATCTTATCCTATCTAAGGTTATTGTTTTTACTGACCACTCTGCTCTTAAGTACTTGTTTGAAAAGCCGGATGCGAAGCCCCGACTGATAAGGTAGATCCTACTACTTCAAGAATTTGACATAGAGATCCGAGACAAGAAGTGCGCAGAAAACCTGGCAGCGGATCACCTCTCTCGACTAGAGGAGTCCGAGATATACCATAAGGATGAAAGGGCTATACAAGATCGATTCCCAGACGAGCACCTTTACGCGATACATGTGGTAAGTGACGATACTCCCTGGTTCGCAGATTGTGCTATCTATCTTGTTGCGAGGGTCCTACCGAAGGAGTACACCAGTCAACAAAAGAAGAAATTCTTTTCTGATTTGAGGTTCTACTTTTGGGAAGACCCATATCTTTTCAGGCGATGCACAGACCAGGTGATACGACGATGTGTTGCTGCTCCAGAGACGGCACAAATCCCGAGGCATTGCCACAACGGACCGACCGGAGGGCACTACGCAGCCAACAGAACCGCTCAAAAGGTGTTGGAAAGCGGATTCTACTGGCTCACGATCTTCAAGAACGCCCAAAGGTACGTTGACACTTGTTATCAGTGTCAGCGCGCAGGTAATCTCTCGAATGCGACGAAATGCCCCAGAACTTCATCTTAGTTTGTGAGATTTTTGACGTATGGGGTATAGATCCGTTCCTAGCTCGTACAATAATAAGTATATTCTAGTCATTGTCGATTATGTGTCTAAGTGGGCCGAGGCGCAAGCTTTACCCACGAATGACGCCGGGGTAGTCGTTTGATTTCTTCGAGCATTATTCTCACGTTTTGGGCGCCTAGGTGCATTATTAGTGATAGAGGTACACACTTCTGTAACACCCAGTTTGCACACACGTTAGAACGTTACGGTGTTAGACACAGCCTATCCACCCCTTAGCACCCGCAAGCTAGCGGTCAGGTCGAAGTAGTGAACCGTGAGTTGATACGCATCCTAGAAAAGACCATAGAAAGGAAATGTAGGGAGTGGGCAAATAAGCCGAACGAAGCACTTTGGGCATATAGGACTGCATATAAGACACCTATTGGCACTACACCGTACAGACTAGTCTATGGTAAGGCATGTCACCTCCCCGTAGAAATAGAGCATAAGGCCTATTGGGCGATTAAGTCTTTAAATTTTGATTTCGGAGACACCAGCGAAAAGCGGCAACTCCAAATCAACGAGTTAGACGAGTGGCGTTTATCGGTTTACGGTAACGCTCGCATGTATAAAGAGCGCTCCAAAGCCTATCATGATAAAAAGATTAGGCAAAAGCGGGAGTTCCAAGAAGGGGACCAAGTCCTCCTCTTTAACTCCCGACTTAGGCTCTTTCCCGACAAACTTAGATCACGCTGGTCAGGACCTTTCACCGTTACCCGTGTTTTCCCTTATGGTACTGTTGAGATTTCAGGAACGGAGCAGGGCACTTTCAAGGTGAACGGCCACAGGTTGAAGCATTATCATGGAGGCGAGGAAGACGTGAGCGACAAGGTAGTGCTTTACATGGACTTCCAAACTTGAGCGAACGAAAAGACGTCCGGCTAAAGATGGTAAAGTAAGCGCTTCTTGGGAGGCAACCGAGGTACTCTCGTTTATGTTCAGCCATTAGTTTAGTAAAAAAAAAAGATGTCGCGGCCAACGGCTTAAGCAGTCACGGCCGTTACGTACCCATATATGCGCACTGCCAGACGTCATGGCCTGAGGCTTAAGCCTTCACGACTGTGACGTGACAAGGGTACTCACTGGCCCTTGTCACGGCCTGGTCCTTAAGGACTCACGGCCGTGACGTACCTACCTTGGCATGCTGCCAAGTGTCACAGCCAATGGCTTAAGCCATCACGGCCGTGACGCATCAGAAAATATATATATGTATATATATATATATATATAAACAAATAAATATATAAAAAAACCCCAAAAGTGTCACGGCCAGTGACGTGCTCGTCACGGCCGTGACTACTGGCAGAGGCCTTCGCCGCCTCATGTCACGGCCAAGACCTTTATAGGTCACGGCCGTGACATGCACGGTTTTAAGAAGAAAATTCGAATTTTTCTTCTCTCTCCATCTTTTCTCTTCCCTCTCTCCCTCGCGATTTCTCCCCTCCCTTCACTATCACCAACAAAACCTCCCCATCTACCACCTAACGCCGCCGCCGTCCCCCCGTATCCGATGAACCACCACCTAAACATCACAATTCTCTCTAATCTCGTTAAAACTCCAAGGTATGACATTCTTTTTGCCCTATTCCGACTTAAATTTGGGGATCTCGTCGAAATTGTTAATCATTGGATACGAACATGCTTTTATTTTGTTATTACATGATATAGTTATTATGGGCATGCTTAATTAGTTCCTTTGAACTGCAAATTTTCGAATTTTTGACAAACGCTAATTTTCAAATTGGGGATTTTCGAAATTGGGTCTAATTTGGTGTTTCTCTTATTCTTTTATTGATAGATACATGCTAGGAACACTTTGGGCATGCTTAATACGTGAATTTGAGGTTGAATTTCGAAATTTATGACAAACCCTAATTTAGAATTTGGGGCTTTCCAAATTGAGTCCAATTTCGTGCTTCTTGCTCTCTTATGATTCAATACATGTTAATAGCCCCATGAGTATGTTTAATTGAGTGATTTCATGACTAATTTACAATGCTTGGTTGAGGAACCCTAATCTCTCACACTGGAAATTTTTTAATTTGGGGGCGAAAGTTGTTGCTTTTTTGTGGTTTCTCGAGCCTTGATTCTTCGTTTGAATTCTATGAATGCTTTTAAAGTGTTGTTTATCCAGTTTCAAATGCTTATCTTGGATTTCCCGTTACGTGCTCGACAAATGTCTCTTCCAACTTTTCAAGGGATATTGAATTATGATATCTTTGTTGCTGATATTGGTCGAGTCGAGCTGTCTTCATACTACTATTTCTCTGAGCTCACGTTTTCCTTCCAGGTATTATGCGTAAAAGCCGCTCCTCAGCTCAGCGTGACCCCGCCTCACGCTCGCCCGTTCGTCAAAGGCGACGTGGGCCCCCCACCGACACTGCTAGAAGCCATGGGTCAGTTCACTGACGAGACTCAGACTGCACACTACAACAGGCTGAAGGGGATGGAGTTCATCCTCATGGACCAGATCGATTACGATACGCTGGCGAAGCACCACATCGATCAGCAGGTCGCGCAGTACCTCTCACTCAGTGGATGGACCACTTTCGTGGGCATTGACGAACCGGCGTACAAGGAGCTCACCTTGGAATTCTTATGAACGCTCCCCTATGATGAATACGGTGACCGGACAATCACATTCCGGGCATTCAACGAAAAGCACATAGTGACGGTCGACAACTTTTGCTACGCCCTTGGAGTACCAGTGCCATATCCACACCTGCCCTATGCGACTTACTTTGACCAACCGGGAGGTCGCCAGGGCTGCTGGGCTAACATCGCTCGACCAGGAGAGCCAGAATTCAGCCCGAAGACTTTGAAGGCGTCTGCGCTCAGGAGCCCAGGACTGCGCTACATCCACCGCCTCCTCACAACCTCACTCACACCGAGGGGCGAGTCGCACGGAGCAATCACCCTCCGTGATCTCTTTTACCTAACTAAGCTGCAACGAGGCGAACAGGTCCACTTGGGGAAGGCGCTGGCCCACGCCTTCAGTGCTCAGGCGGAAGCAAGAAGCCAGGGCAAGATTTTCGTAGGAGCACTCATCACCAAGGTCGTCCGGGGACTACGGTTTTGGCCAGTGAATGCACCCGAGATGGAGATAGTCGGTGGGCGCAACCCCTTGAACGAGGAGATGCTCGTGAAGATGAAGATGCTCGTGAAGGTGCCCACCTGAACTTGCATGAACAAGGTGTACGTCTGGCACGAGATGTATCGTGGCCAGACGGACCACGTCGACGTCCCCGCCGACCAGCTTCACCTCGAGGGCCCTTACCCAATTGAGACAGACACGACCGCCGGGCCTTCCTACTCCTCCGGCTACCACCATGGCGAGTCATCCGGCGTCGCCCCCTACGCGTCGACAGCGGACCTCGAAGCGCTGCGTCAGGACATGATGCTGATGAACGCCGACGCGCTGCAGCAAGACGAAGAAGCACGGCGGTATAACGAAGAGACTCGCCGCCGACAGGAAGAATACGAGCGCCAGAATGAGAAAGCCCACCATCGGTACCAGGAAGAGCTAGACCGATTTAACCAGACCCTGCAAGCCATGGACACCGTGCTCAAGTACTCCCAGCAGTCGATGTCCTTTCTTCGCCCAAGGCAGCAGTCGTCGCCACCGCCGCCACCACCTTTGGGATTTTCCTTTTATTTTCTATAGACATTTCGTTTGGTTGAGTAGTCGCGTGTGTTTATTTTGATTATGCTTCTACCTTTGATGCTTGTAACTATGTTTATAGTTAATCTATGACGATTATACTTTCTGCGTCTGTTCCTCTCTTTAGCTAGGCCAGGATACTCATAACGAGTACAACACGACCTTCACGTGTTCAGTCACGACCACTTCACGTCAACGTCACTTATTCGTAAGGGGAGTCCCGTTCTTTCTGCCTTATTTTTCCCTTTCTTTTATTCTGTTTACGTTGAGGACAAAGTCAGACTTAAGTGTGGGGAGGGAAATTTAGGTTAAGAATGCATGCAAATTTTGTTCTTTTTTTAGTTTATACGTGTCCGCGAGTCGTTAAGTTCGTTAGAAAGGCATGATTACTGAAATCAGGCATGATTGTTTGCGCTTATCTCGAGTTGGTCTGCATTTTATGAAATTCTTGTGAGCAATTAGGATATGCATGACTGATTGAATCGTGTCTGCCTGAATTGATATAGCACTGTTTTGAGAGAGTCGTACGCATACCCTTGTTCATTGTGAGAGTTTGAGCCTGACGAGCTTATACTCATTTTCTTGATTGTGTGACGTGCCTAGTCTATATCTCTCTATAACTTGCTTGTCTAATACGTGTTGAAACTGTTTTGGTGCGTTAGTGTGAAAATGATGAGGGATTAGGATTTAAGTCCAGAGCCAGATTTTTCCACCATGACTAACCCCATTAGTTAGCCACTTTGAGCCTGAGCCAATTGTTGCCTACCTCGTATGTTATGAAATGCCCCTGACCCGAATAAGCCTCCAGAGATTATATGAACCTGAGTTGATTAGAATAGAGCATAAGTCAAACTTGAGAGTTACTGTTTCAGTGTATGATTCGATGTTCTTATCTGATATTCGTGAAATGACTCGTCCCTGACTTGACCGTTTTTTAAAATGACCCGATCCCTTGCATAAGCCTGCCCATAATCCTTTTGCAAGATATAAGTGGTAATAAGTATCCCCATGTACACGATTCGCTGTGACGATGTATTATTTACGACAAAAGCCAAACCTTGATGTTTAGGGAATAAGACAGTGCATAAAGTAGAGCGTAACTAAGGAGAAAGGGCAGAAATGAAAGGGAATTGAGTCGAGAGGGTCGGGCAGAAAAGTCTAGGATTTCAGAGCGAGAACGTTGAGTCTTATGTGGGACGTGTGACTGTCTGTCGATCATGCTATGTTCTTTGATATTTTTCAGTTACGTCTCCTAGCTCTAAGATTACGTGTCCATCATACATGATTGTCTCTTCATGATTACTCGATCCATTTCCCCCGAAAAGACCCTCAGATTTATGCTTGCCACATTAAATAGTAGAGATGCGATTTGCTTGCAAGTTTACGGTAGGGGTGGGACTAGTGCACGAATTGAGTGATTCACTATATACTAGCCTATACACTGAGTGATTTTGAGCGAATCCCTGTGAGGTATGAGTCTCGATTGGCAGTGCGAAGGAAGTTTAAGTTGCCAAGTGCAAGTCATTAGTGTGATATCCATGATTGTTTGCTTGATTCCGTTTCGTGCTTTCTAGCTTTGATGATAAATTGCGAACAATCGTGCCGTTATCCTGATTTGATGCCTTTTATGACCTATAATTTACTTGAGGACAAGCAAATGCTTAAGTGTGGGGAGGTTTGATAAACGTATTTCAATGCGTTTATCGTAGTATTTACTTGAGATATAATAGAGCTCTAGCATTATTTATGCGTTTATTCGCCATATTTACACTCATCTTGTTATTGAAGGAACTTAGGACGAGTTTCGGGCGAAAAGGAGCGAAAGCGAGGCAAAACGGCGCGAAGATAACGAACACTGCCAGGTGTCACGCCCGTGACACCTTGTGCACTTGGCCATGACAACCCCCAGAGGCTGAAACCCGAAGACGTCACGGCCGTGACACCTAATGCACTGACCGTGACATGGGACAGAAAGCGAAGATGACTCACTGCCAATTGTCACGGCCGTGATGTGTAGTGCACCAAGTCGTGACATGTGGCAGAGAGTTGGACGAACGATGGTCACGGCCATGGCATCCAATGCCTTTGACCGTGACGTATGGCAGTATGCAAAGCAAGTTAAGTCGGTGATGGTCAAGGCCGTGACGGCCCATGTCTCAGGCCGTGACCGTTACGACAAAGCCCGAATTCGACTCAGAAATGGGGGACAACTACCAGATATCAACCCTAATTCATAAGAGACGAATTACAGACGCCAGAAATGCAGAATTCCACTGGAGAAATGCGAGAGATGGATCAACGATGCAATCATGCCAAATTGAATACAGATTGAAGATTCATCCACGCTACCACCCCAGATTATCAGTATTCAAGATCATGAGTTCTTCTTCTTCGTTTCTTATTTCTTTCGTTGTTTTCCCGTCTATTAAGCGTAGCTATATTCCCTATGTGTTTGGGATTAGATGAACGCTAGGATATTAAGACATATGTTTAATCGTGACTCGTGTTTATGACTATTTATCTGTCTATGAAATTGTTTCGTCGCTTTAATATGTCTATTTGTTAAAGTGATCGTGTGGAAAATTGTTTAGGGCGACAGCTAAACAACGATTAGGCCATTCGTAGAAGATAGGATTCGAGTATAGGGCGAAAACAAATACTCGATTCGCCTTTAGTAATTACGGAACTTTAGATCCCCGTGAGCATTTAGGGCGACAGCAAACTCGTGAGCAGGTAGGAAATTACTGCGATCTAGTCAGAATCACGTAGGAGCGATAATTCATTGTCTTAACTGATAGTACCTAGCGGGATTCGAATCTCGAGCACATCTCTATTATCTGAAAATTTTACCAGTTTTAGGCGTGTTCTTTGAATCTCTAGTTGATTTAGGAGTAATATGTTAGGATAGTTCGTAATACCATCTGCGTACTTTATATAGGCTAAATATCGAGTCGATAGGTCACTACTAGTACTTGATTTATTCCTTGTGTTCGATACTCATTTACTCACCTTACTGCACTACACACGATAGGTCCACTGCCTATCGCACGTTGGTGATAGTAATTAGGTATTCGTTTAAATTATTACTTATCACACTTTTCATTCACACACCACGTGTCGATCATATTTCCTCACCTGATGTCATAGCTTCTGAAGAGGTAGCCGTGCGAGGAGATGGTTGACATTCAGCGTCCTCACGGGCTTGTGCTGTTACGTGAGGCTCAGAAGGTGTGATCGAGGAGATCGGAGCCTTAGCTTCAGGCGTAGTCGCCTCTCGAAGTGGGCTGGACCCCGTTTCGGCTTTGAGCGGTGCTTCGTTCACTAGAACCTCCTCAATAGGCTCTTGAAGCACTTCCACAATGACTGGGCCCATTTCTTTGAGTTCTTGACATGGAGTTTCGATCTCCAACTCACGTGCCACTTCATCAATCAATGTGGCGTCCTGATCTGGCATTGGAGCTTCTTGTGTTGGAGGCTCCAGTTCGTTCCTGGGCTACTGCATCAATCAGTGCAGCCTCAGGATCGGGTGGGGAGGGCTAACGTTGAAGTCTGTCGGTGGCCCTCTGATAATTGCTTCGGTGTAACGATGTTCCCGACAGAAGAGTCTGTACACGTCTCTCGTGGGGTCCGCAAGACGGAGTAAATCAAAGGAAATGGGCCTCGAGAGCCTGTCGAGATCCGTTAGCTTGGGGTGATGAAAGAACTTGAGCTTGGGCGGTTGGTAGTTTCCACCAGGAGGCAATTTTGGAATGTCCTCGTGTACCTCCGAGATTTGCAATTGTTGAGGTATATGCCCTAGATGCCGTACGAGGACGGAGAGTACGAGGGCAATTTGCTAATGTGTAGTGTTTAGTGATGTAATTTGATTACTTCTATTAATGGAATGACTTTATTTATCATTAATTAATTAGTGGATTAATAAATTAAAAGGCAAATTATTAATTAGTCTAAAGATTTCACCTTGCAGTCTGGGTGGATAAGACAAATTAATAAAACCCAATATTGGCAGTTCAATTACTAATTCTGTGGGGACAGAGACGGGCACCAATAAGCTGAGATATTGCAATATTAAAATAGTCCACAAGTCTAAGTCTCCAGTAGGGTGACTGGAATGACACGTACGACTTGTTTGTCGATGGGTCCAATATGGTTGTGCCAACCGTTCACTTGGGAAGTGAGAGCCCATGACAATGATACAAGATGAATCAGGGGATTATCTGTATTTGGACACTGACTAGTAATCGAATGATCACACGCTTGGATTGTCCTTGATCGAACGATTGATTGTAGTAGTATGCGTGAACCTTAGACCGAAAGGGTTAACTTGGGGTTGATCTTGAGGTCTTGACTTGTCACTAGTTTGCTAGGCCCGTCTTGCCGGTGGCATGGGTCAGCGGCGAAATGCGGTCTTGGCTTTTGGATGTGATTGCCGGTTGAACCGCGGAGCGGGATTTACGATCTCGATTAAATTCGAGGTTAACATCCTATGGCAAGTTTAATGTGCGGAAATTTATCCAAGTCTCTGGCCAGAGCATATAACTGACTCAAGATAGTCGTGGAGTGCAGTTTCAGACCTTTCACCGACATAAACGACATAGAGTCGAGTTCTGTAAGTTTGACTATGCGTGACTTTCACTCGACCGGGACAAACGTAAAGGGTTTATACTTATGACGGAAATCTACAGTTGGTTCGTGGATTATGATTAGATCAAATTCGTACTCAACTTGGGATCTGTTCGGTACCACGGGGCTGGCTAGGTGAATACCGAACTCCTAGATACCTCATGGACCGGTTGAGACGAACCAAGAGAGTCGGGCTTAAAAAGGGCAACCGATACAACGTCATCATCAGAGAGAGACAAGGCTAGGTCCTAGATTGTGACATTAGGGTTTGGGCTTGGCCAAAGCCTTGTCGGCCGAAAATACTAAGTTTGACTAGTGAGGGGTAAAATGGTCTTTTCAATTCACGATATATTTTTGAAATAAAATATTTGATATTGAATATTTAGTATATGATTGAAATTAGATTTAGATCTTTATTATTTTCTTAGAGAAATAATATTAGATAATTTATATCGGATATATATAAGTTTCGAATATTTATTAGATAAAACTTCGAAAATGATTAAATATATTTATATTGGATATTATATATTTAAATATACTAAATATGGTATTTTAATTAATTAAGGTATTGGATAGTTAATTAATTAAATATAAAGTTTGAATTTTGAATTCATTACTTGGTAAAACGAAGACTTGGTAAAAGGGGGGGTTTGAGGATTTTCGAGAAGGATTTCCGAGAAGGATTTTTGAGATCCTAAAGTTGGTGGAAGCTAAATTTTCGAGAGTTTTTTCCTCTCACCACTTTATCTCTCGCACTCTCTCTCTCTCGGGGGCAGCAAGCAGTTCGTTTTTGGCCTAGCCGCACATGCAAGAACAGCTGTGACGTTAGTAAGGTATAAAGAAGCGAGACGATCTTGCGCAAAGAAGGCGTCCCGTTTGTGTGCTTTTGGCATAGGAGAGGGGCACTACGCCTCGGGGATTCGAAGGATTCGAAGCTAGCCATCGTTAAGAGGTTTCAACAAGGTATCATGGCTGATCTCTTATCTCTTTATGTCAATACGTTCTTGTGTTTGTAGCCGAGCGATCTTGGATAGGCGGGAAACCCCGTAAGATTTTAAAATTCTGGCGTTCTAGGAACGTGGGTCCAGGGACCCTCGGGGATTCCCAACAGCAATGAGGACAGAAAACTACCTAGCGTACGATAGATTCTTCGATTTCTTATTCTGCTTCTGCCTGATCTGTTCGGCTAGATCATTCCAGATCAGCTGGGCCACTTCATAGTTCCGTGAGAACACAATACCGTGGAAGATACGAAGAATGTTGCCGTTGCATTTGTCCAACCCCGCGTGCTTTGGCGAGAGACATTTGTTGACGATCCCAAACACTGTCTTCCATGGATGAGGGATGCAGTTGCTCTGACCTTGTGCAAGTTGGATGAACGGCGGTCGATATCCCATTTGTAAGAAGTCTCGTACAATATCAGCATCTGTAGGCATCGGGTCGTACTCGTGACTAAACAGTTAGTGCAAGACCATTCCAAAATGGTTCTTGTTCACATTGATATGTTTGTTCCGAGCATCATGGTGAAATAGTAAGGTCCATCATCTACGTGACCTTGTATGCAACCCCAAAAATGCTGGAGATAGTCCATTGGCACCGATGCTGTCACTAAAGATGCATTCAAGGGGATGGCCTTGAAGTATAGACACAATGATCTCGTCTGGACACCAAGAGGTGGTCGGATCGAGTTGGGAATTGGTGTCCTGAACATCTACGTACATGTTGCAATCATAGATGTGATTATACGTGGGACAGTGAGCCATCTGAAAAGGATAAGAAATAAGAAACTTCATTAGTTCAATTGTAAATTTGAGTCGAAAATCATCATATCAAACTATAATATTCGAACGATTTACATCATGTTTGACAGAAATGTAAGATGAAATTCTGTACCTAGGACATACAAAGTGAACAAATGTGATGGTATTTATTTAAAAATTTTGGAAGTCCAATATGATACATATAAGAAGTCTATCGAAAATTTTTCTAAGCGTTGGACGCGCAAATCACACTGTTGACTCTGTGAATTTTGTCGATTGAGAATTGAATTCGCTAATCAATTTCCTAAGTGCCGAGTTTTCTAATTATGGTCTCCGCTAAATTCTTCTTTCTCTTTCGATCGGAAGATTTTATTCGCTATGTTGGTCTACAGCGAAAATGACTTAGAAAATTTTGCTAAGTGCTAAAAGGTTATCCGTGATACTGTAGCCGATAAATTTTCGCGAGTGAATAAAATTTTTCGTTGTGAGGTTTGTCGAGCGAGAAATGATTCGATCCTAAATGAGGTTTCGCTGCGAAGCTTGTCGATCGAGAAAAAAACTAAGTTAATCGCCGAGAAATTTTTCAATCAATCAAAACCTTTGTCGCGAATTTTTACGATCGTAAATTCAACATCGAAAATTAAACTTTATCACGCCAAATTTTACAATCGAGATAGAATGAAATCTGAAGTTCAATTTGCGATTGTAAGTTTTATGCTCGAGATAAGTTGCATTTATTTTATCTATTCCGCTCTTAATTTTTTCGATCGCATAGAGTCCTAATTAGAATTATCGTTCTCGATGGTAAGTAATTTTTTCTGTCAACGTCATCTATCTTAGCGACTAACTCAATTTTAACAATTGAAAATCTTTTTCTATGCAAACAGTATCTCAATCGAATCGGAACTTAAACTGTTTGCGGTAGAAAAAACTCTTCGACAGTTTCAAAACATCAAAATCCCAGTTTAGTCGAAACTAAGGTTTCAAGTATAAAGACGCAGATTACCAAATCTATACTATCAGATTGATCGAAAACACCAAAACTATCTTAAAATGCAGATATTAATCCAGATAAACACGTAGAAAGGTATTAATCTCTGCAAAATAGCATTCGGATTTTCAGAGTTTAAACAGACGAAAATCTAGCATATAATCGTGCAAAAAATTTCAGAATGTAGATGCAGGTAGATATTATTCTCATGCAAATGCCTAAAGGTTGCCGATTCTACCTTGAAAAGACGAATAACTGTTAAAATTAAACTTTAGTGAAGGATTTGCGATTCGTCTTTTTTAAAAGGTTTTCCGGAGAGAGTAAAATCGACACTAAATTTTCGATTAATGCGTGAGAAAAGGTTTTTCGGCTGCAAAAAGTGAGATATTCTAATGGGCTGATTAGACATATTGGGTTCTAAGATTAGACAGGCCCATTCGAAATTTGTTTGAGAAACTTAGCGTGAAAAGTGCAATTTTTCACCCAGGTTTTTCGATGGTATGTTTTCCAATTTTTCAGATTGCTCCCCGTAAGAATTAAAATAACTGAGATTAGTCCGTGTAAGTCTGAATTGTAATGTCTGGCTCCTTTGACACAATTTGAAAAATCTGTATCAAGATATCAAAATTATTGGAGTTAATCAACATTTGTTTTAATCAAAGCTCCCCCTGAATTTTTACACCAATGCAGCTAGCTCCCGATTGTGAAAAATTTTCACGTCCTCCTCTTGGATGTGCTCGAGAAAAATTTCTGAAACACTTAGAGAAACACGTCAAGATATTTATAAATGCTCCCTTGAGTAATGCGCCTAAATTGATGTTTCATGCAAGCATATAAAATCAATATAAGTAATAAGCATAGAACACGCGAAATCAATGTAAACTAGATACATGGTCCCCGAATCATGTATTCAAAATATTGCTTAGGGTATGAGCACAAAAAAAAATAGCATTTAATCTATTCAGTACCAATGCAAGCTAAACATGCATTCAGAATGTGCGAATTTATGAGAAGCAAAAATTTCGCATTTATACAAGAAAATAAGAAAAGAATAAGAAAAATAAGAAAGAAATATATCTATATCTTTTTATTTTCTTTTATTTCCTTATATATACGTATAGACTAATATTATTAATAGTATTGGGTCAGGTCATTTTGCTTCGATCAACGTCACCCATAAAATTTCACAAGGCACATTGAAAGATAGTATGCCGTCAAGTCATATCGTCAAACTGAAATCCTAAGTTCATAGAATGGTCCGATTCGACAATTCTCACCAGGTTCATTCTAGCACTCAATTATTTTAACTTGGAATTTTATATCTATATCACTCAAGTCACCACAAGCAATATTATGTCAATTTACCTGTGATCCAGATGCTTTTAATCTTTTCACGTAAGCGAAAGACCATCGTTTTGGAATCATGCGAGACTTAGTGAATTTAAGCCCATTACTGTTTACAATCGAGAAACTTACGATCGAGAAATTTTCTTTGGTTACTGTTTAATTTTGCTTGATGATTCCGATCGAAAATCAATTAGTTCCTGTTAAATTTTCGCTCGTCAATATGAGGGCGAAAATTACAACTTGGTCCCAAAGTTAATTTTTGCTCGAGAAACTGCGAATGAAAATTGCAAAATTCGCTCGAATTTCTCGATAGTAAGTTTTTCTATGTATTTCAGATTGATCCTCAGTTTAAGAGTAAACCACATAATTGCTCCCCCTAAATATAATACCGAATGTAATTAACTCCTTGTAATTTTGAGCGGTGACAACTTGCTCCAAGGCTGGATCATCGAAAACCTGTAACACTTAGAGTAAATTGTAGACAATATTTGAGTTAATTTTGGAAGCAATTTTACCAATTAGGCTCGGTACCTTTCTGAAAAAATTTTTGTTAAATCCAAATCATAAAACACGTTAGAGATCAGATGATTTAACCATGCAAAATTTTATATAATGCCGTTTACTCCAAGTCCGGAATAATTCGTGAAGCCCTCCTCTTTGCTTATGCAAAACTTAGAGAAAGAACATCAAGCAAGTATGGAGTTTAAGACATATTATTGTATATGCTCCCCCTCAAGTGATGCACCAAAAATGATTTAGCATACACAGAGAATCAATTGGCACAAACTAAATGAGTAACGCGAAATTTAAACAACTTCACTTAGATACATGGTCCCCGAATCATGTATTCAAAATGTTAAGCGAGGGTATGAGCATAAACAAGTAAAATCGCATTTAATCATTTCAGCGTAAATGCAAATTAAACTTGCATATCAGAATGTGCGAGTTATCTGTTATATGTAAAATAATTTTTTTAATAGAGTTTTTTTCGTAAGCATATTAATATCTTTAATAGTATGTGGTCGACTATTTTGCTACGATCATTGTCACGCCTAAAAATTTCACACGACACTTGAAAGGATCATATGCTGTCAAGTCATGTCGTCACAACTCTCACTAGGTTCACTCTAGCACTCGATTATTTTTACTTGGGATTTTTATATTTATATCACTCAAGTCAATACAAGCAATATTAAGTCAATTTACCTGTGATCGAGGCGTTTTTAATCTTTCACCTATGCGCAAGACCGTCGATTTGGAATCATAGAGACTGTAAATGGTTTTAATTTGGCTCTTGACTTATAAGGGAAGGATTATCTTGGAATTGCGGACTAAAGATTTTCTTCCTTTTCTTCGTCGTCTTCTTCACCGGCATTTTTATCTTATCCATCCTTAATGTTTTTCATTTTATTCTACACTTGCTCAAGCTGAAGCTCCGCTTCTCTAGGAGGCTGAGATATTATCTAAGGCGAAGTTCTTCTCGTTTGTTCTTGGGCCGATACCGCGCTCCTTTTCTCTTAATCCCTAGTGAGGTTTCAGAGATTATTGATTTGAACAAGTTCACAGTTATGAAATTCGAACCCAAGGCCATGCTCCTCTTCTCGTTGTCTCGATAGAAGACCAGATTATCGTTGGAGAAGTTCACTTCGTGGTGCTCCTCTTCCAGCCGTTCTGACGAGTATACGAGATTATCGAATGAGAAGTTCACAGCAAGATCCATACCCTCTTCTTATGATTTCTAGAAGATTTCGATAATTAGGAATGCAAGTTCTTTTGGACTATTTATTGTGCATTGAGCATCCTCGTGTGCGTTTTCCCATCTCCTTTTGTCATTATTTTCTTCGTTTTCTTTTGTCGCATTTTTCTCCCCCTCCTTTTCTCGTTTATGCAACCCTCCGAAATTTATGATTTACGGTTGAAGGCTTGATCGGGATACAAATGAAGAAAAGGCTATCGGAGAAGGCTCAAAAGGGATGATATTGTCTGTGTAAGGCCAAGTGAGGAATTTCCTAAGTGCTCTAATCATTTTCCTACGGAATTAGCGCAAGGCGAGTATGAAGCCGGGAATCACTAGTTAAGACAAACAATTGATGTGTGACTCGCTCAAGAATAAATCCATAGAGAAAAAAATAAAGGGCCGGAATCCTCACTTATGTAAAGTGGTTTTGTCTAGTGGAACAGACTAAGACCTTTAGACACAAGAATGCGACTTAGATTGATCAATTTAAGCAACAAATCAGTCTCATGTCAATGAAATCTATTCGTGACGTAGATCGAGCATCCTAAAGGTATCGTCATGCCCCTAATATTATACTTATATGTATAATATTTTGGTATTTTAGAATTATTTTAGTATTGTATTTTCATTTTAAAAGCACATAGCATAGAGCATGTGAAAGCACATATATTCACATAGTGCACAAATTATTGGAGGTTCAAAATGCCTATTATTCCGACAAGGAATTGGAACCGTTTTTCATCCAATGCCTTGGTGAAATAGTTGCTATTCCGTTCTCACGAAATACATGTCCATGGTGCCTTTTTCTACGTATTCTTTGATAAAGTGATATCGTATGTCTATGTGTTTTGTGCGTGAATGGTGAACAGGATTGCACGTAATCGCAATGGCACTTTGGCTATCGCCATAGATGTGTATATTAGTTAGATTATATCCATAATCGCGAAGCTGAGTCCGCATTCATAGCATCTGCGAGCAACAGGTGGCGGCCGCGACATATTCTGCTTCAGCCGTCGATGTTGAAATGCAGTTCTGCTTTTTGGATGACCAGCAAAGCAGCTTTTCGCCTAGAAATTGAGCACCACTGGATGTGCTTTTCCCATCCATTCGGCAACCTGCATAGTCAGCGATTAAGGTAGATGTGCCATTAAGGTAGCGCAAGATTCGCTTTACCGCAAGCATGTGAGATTCCTTAGGGTCGGCTTGAAAACGGGCGCAACAGGTGGAAAACATGATGTCTGGCTGGCTTGATGTGAGACAGAGAAGAGATCCAATTATGCTGCGATAGACTGTGATGTCAACCGATTTTCCTGCGAGATCGGCATCCAACTTGCAGCTTGTTGACATGGGAGTGTTAAAAAGCTTGCTCTGATCTTGATGGAACTTTTTCAAGATGTCCTTGATGTACTTAGTTTGACTGATAAATATCCCATCATCGAGCTGCCTGATTTGAAGTCCTAGGAAGAATTGCATCTCTATGTGGCTCATTTTGAATTTACTCTTCATGAGATCTCCAAACTTCATGCAAAGCCGCGGATTAGTAGAACAAAAAATGATGTCGTCGACGTAAACCTGGACGACCATCAGATCCTTGTCTTGCCATTTGATGAAGAGGGTCGTATCGATTGTTCCTCAGATAAATCCAGACATTACGAGGAAGTCACTGAAGACATCATACCAAGCACGTGTGGCTTCTTTTAGTCCTTAGAGAGCTTTATCCAATCGATAGACGTGATCGGGGTGTTCTTGATCAACGAAGCCTTCTGGTGAGCGACATAGACTTCTTCTTTTAGTACGCCGTTGACAAAGGCGGTTTTAACATCCATTCGGTGGACCATGAAGTCTTTATGAGCCGCGTAAGCCAATACGAGACGAATGGCTTCGATTCAGGCAACAAAAGCGTCTGTCTCGTCGTAGTCAATGCCTTCCTGTTGGTTATATCCCTTTGCAACTAATCTTGCCTTGTTCCTGATCACTTCGCCATCTTCATTCTTTTGTTCTTAAATACCCATTTCGTACCGATGAAAGTTTTCCCATGCGGACGGGGTACTGATTTCCACACTTGAAGATGCTCGAATTAATTGATTTCTTCTTGCATCGCAAATATCCAACACGGGTCTTGTAGTGCATCTGCTACCTTAGTAGGCTCATTTTTGGCTTAAGAAGCAGCTGAAGAGACTGTGTTGATAACGTGTCCTTACACCGCTTGAAGGATAGCTAATTATCTGATCAATCGGGTGAGCTCTAGTCCACTTGCGCTCATAGCGCAAAGCTGAGGATGAAGCATCAGCCATTTGTGGGTCTAGATTTCCAATGATCTCCGATTGGTCACTTGTGTGAGGAAGTTCCAAATATGCACTTGGAAGGAGCGACTCTGATGATTCTTCCTCAATAGTCATGATAGATTCTTCATTATTCTGTGGAAATTCTGAATCGAGTGAGGTAGGGCGTTGAAGAGCTTGGAACATCGGCCTCGTCGGGTGTAGGACTGATGGTGACTAGCTGATGTAGGGGCTCAAAGAGGGAATCCAAGTCTTCTAACACAATTCTCATAGCTTCTTCTGGCGTTGATTGCTGAGTTGCTGCCATCTTCTGTTGGTTTTGTGCCAACACACCAGTGAAAAAGGGTTCTGAGATGTCGTCTTCAGAAGCCAGCGGGTTTGGCACGGGTCCTGAACTGAGGTGTGCAGGAGCCATCGAGTTTGGCTCGGGTCCTGGACTGATGTGCCCAGAAGCCACATCTGTCACTTCGTGAAAAGTGACGTTGTAGCTTTCCTTAATCATACGGTTGGACTTGATGTATACTCGGTACGCTTCTGAGGTTAAAGAATACCCGACGAAGGTTGCTTCTAATGCTTTAGGGTCGAACTTGGCGCGTTGCTCTCTGTCGTTCGCCACAAAGCACTTGCACCCGAAGACTTTGAAAAATGAGATGTTGCGTACTCTCTTATTTAAGATCACGTACGGAGTTTTGTGGAAACGTTTGTGAACATCCGTCCTGTTTTGGGTAAAACAAGCGGTATTTACTGCTTCAGCCTAAAGGAAGTGTGGGAGGCTGGAATGAATCAGCATCGTGCGAGCGACTTCCACTAGAGTTCTATTTTTCCTTTCAACGATGCCATTTTGTTGAGGTTTTTTTGCGGCTGAGAATTGTTGACTAACTCCAAGTTATTGATAAAACTCACTGAGATATTTGTTCTTGAACTCAGTGCCGTTGTATGTTCGAATAACTTGAATAGTCTGTTGCACCAAGTTTTGAGTAGAGTTCACAAAATTAATAATCAAGTCCCCTATCTCATCCTTTGGAGGAACTTTGTTCAGGTGTAACGGGAGAAGTCATCGACGATAACTAGCACGTACTTGCGTCCATTGATACTCTGTGTCTGCATGGACCCACAGAGGTGCATATGGATTAGTTCCAAAGGACGAGAGGTGGATGCAATAGGCTTGACATGATGAGATGCTCGCTTCATTTTCCCTAATTGACAGGCCGAAACATTGAAGCTCCTTTTGTGGCATTATAATTGAAAGATCGTGGACCAATTTTTGCTTAAAGAGGCGTTGAAGAGCTTTCATATTCAGATGAGACATTCGTTGATGCCATAAGCTGATCCTCTGTATCACAGTCTGAGAAATGAGGCATACAACTGTCGAGGGCCGCACAGACGTCAGGTTGATCGTGTAAAGATTGGATTTCCGAAGTCCGTAGAGGAGTTCTATGTCCTGATTGTACAAAATTCTGCATCGGTCAGCGTGAAAGACCACTTGAAATCCTTTGTTGCAGAATTGGCCTACGCTGAACAAGTTATGGCGGAGCCCTTCGACATAAGAGACATCTTTTATCGTCAGTTTTTCAAAAATAATATCCCCAAGTCCTAGAATGGGGGCTGCGTCATTGTTCCCGAATTTGACTTTGCCGTTTGGTCGGTCTTTGTAGTTGATCAGCAGCCCTTGATTTCATGTCATGTGTGTGGAGCAACCAGAATCAAGATACCACACATGATGGATCTGCGTAGATAATTTAGAGAACTTTAGGTACCCACTTAAGAATGGATCCTCTCGGATTAGCAGATGTAGAATTTGGTTCAGATATGGTTCCTAAATTATTACTTGAGGGAGTTTTAATAACCCAAGTGGGTTTAGCCTCTTTGGTTGACTTGGACTTCTTGGCGGTTGTCTTCCTAGGCGGAGATTTAGGAGCCCATTTGGGTTGAACCTTGTAGGGAAGGCTAATTTCAGCTCGTACAAATGCTTTTGTAGGCTTGGCCGAGGAAAAGATCTTTTCTTTTAATAATCTCCTAAGGTGTTTGGGGGATTCAATCTTTAAGGGATACCTTAAGTGAGAGCAAGAATGAACAGCGCCATATGCCTTCTTTATGAGGAATCTTGTTTCCTACGGTTTATCATAGATGCATTTGTCTTAGAATGAATATCCTTAATTTGTGAAGTAGAGCCTATTTCGTAGTTATTGCTTCTAAAGGTGATAGGCTGAAGTGAACAAGTAGAAGTAATTATTTGAAAAGTAGAAATGGCCCTTTTATTTCTACGAGTGTCTTTATTTGAACTGAAGGAATAACATTCTTAGAAACATCCAAATCTACTGGCTCCTTCTTTGTCTTAGCACTAGACACTCTGACCTTCGTTTTTAGTGCTTCCCCTATGCTCCCTGTAGAGGTAGGTGAGATAGATTTAGACTTAGCACTTTTAGCAGAATTAACAATACACTTTTGATATTTTGAAGGCACTTTTTCTATTTTCACGCTTTTCACAAGAGCGTGAGAGGTATCATGGGAAGATGAGGAAGCTTTGAGATTTTCCATCTCTTGTAAAAACTTTTTCTTTTCAGCTTCGAAGTTCTCTCGGTCTTTGTCTAATTTCGCCTGAGATTCCTCTATCTGTTTTATGATGGGAGGTTTGTAGAGAGAATTTCTATAATAAACGTCTTTGGCTTCCTCGTAGAATGTTTGAGGGTCAGAAGGTTGAACTAAGTCACAGGCAAGAGTTAGGGATGATTTTATATTTTTATCTTTGTCATTTAGCTCTATGTAGTCGAAGGGGATTTGAGCCCTTTTTGTGGTTTTTCTCTAGGCGATTTCTGGATCAGCTTGTTCTTTTGCTTCAGTAAATGCCCTGAGAGTGGTTATACCTAACCCTATGTGCTTTATTTTATACATTTCTTTCTTCTTGAGCATGCATGGATTAGTGAAACCTATAGCTTCTAAAGGATTATAGAAATCTAAATCCTTGGGCTGATTTAGAAATATAGTCTGTTCAGAATGGCCCCTTTGCGTAAGAAGATCGTCTAATTTCTTAATTTTTGCATATAACTTCTTACATTCCACGCCTAAGAGAGCATAATTATTTTCTACCGTCAGTTTAGCGGTTTGACAGGCATCAAGTTCTTTACTAAGTTCACTAATTTTGGCATTCGATATTTCTAATTGAGCTTCCAAGTTAGTGATCTTAGTGGTAGCTTCGGTTAACCTACAATTGATGGTGGCTTTCTCATTGAGATTCCTAACCAAGCAATTGTAGTTGTTTTCTAGCTTATCTTCTAATTCTTTAATTTTTTCAGTATCCTGCCCTGTTTGAGGTTGACTAGTCGCCCTAGAATTCTTCTATTTTTGTACTGGAGCTTCTAAGTTCTGATTCGAGACCAATAATCTTTACCTGAGACCTAGAAAGTTTGTCCTCCAATTCCTTTATACTTTTCTACTCACGTTTCACGTTAGCGTATTTTATGTTATACGATTCTAACATGGTCAATAATGTGGAAGGAGAGACTACCTCTTGTGATGAGGTGGATGCGTAGTCATCGTCCGTCTGGCTTGAGGTTTCGGCATCCAAGGTATTGTCCAGGCGGGCCATGAGGGCTAAATTCTCCTCTTCGGAATTGGACGTGTCTTCGAGTCAGTGGTCCTGCTCTGCCATGAGGGTTATTCCAGCTTTCTCTTCTGTTTTGAAAGTTGAAGCTTTCTGAAGTAGTAACTAGCATCTCTCTTCTTGGGAAAAGTGCATTCTCTGGCAAAATGACCAGGCATGACTCAGTAGAAGCACTTGTTGGACTCTTTGGTGTTCTTGTTTTTGGAGCTCTCTGGTGCACATTCTTTACTCTTAGAGCTCGAGGTCCGAAGTCAGTTGGCCGAAGATGAGGATTTCTTTTTGATGTACGTCTTGCTCATCAATTTTCCGACTAAAGCCAACTGCTTCCCCAGTGCTTTTATGCTTGGCTCGGAGTCTGACTCAGAATCTTCTTCTGACTCTGATGGGAAGGGAGGCCTAACGGTCTTCTCTTTGCGAGGCTTTGTTCCATGCTTCTCTGAGACAAGGGCAACGGTGTCTTCAATCTGCTTGCTCTTTTGCTCCTTCTGATGCTCGCAGATATCTTCCTCATGTTGGGCGAGATTATCAAAGACTGCATGGATATCCAACTCATCCATATCTTTGTTTTGCCTGAGTTGAGTGGATATCTTTTTCCAATCTGAGGGCAGGGAGGATAGAAATCTGATGTTGGTTTCCATGTTTGTGTTAGAGATTTCTATCTTCCTCATCCCATTAAGAAGGGTGAGGAACCTTTGATATATGTCATATAGGCTCTCCTTCGGCTTTGCTTTGAAGGTTCATAGTGAGAATGTTTGCCTTTTTGGCCTAGATGCCAACTTCCGTCCTTTGCATCATTCTATGCAGTTCATCCCACATCCCCTTAGCCGTTGGAAGGCTGTCTATCTGTCTATAGATGTCATTGGGGATGCCCTGCATGAGTGTGTTCATGGCTATCAGGTCTGCCTTAGCGCGGGTCCTTTCCACGATGGAATATTCCCTAGGCTCCTTGAGTCGCCTAGTAGCGAAAATTTGAGGAGTAACCGTGTCATCACCGGCTACATTGACCTAGAACTGTGGGTCCCCTCTTCGAGTGACTTTAGCAGGTTTTTGGCTTGATCTTTCAAGGCAATGAAATTTAGAAAGTGGCTTCTCCAGACTGTATATTCGCAGCGTTGCAAGATTGGCGGACGGTTATCATTTCCTAGTGAGTATGCCTCCATCTTTTCTTTATTTGTGGTAGAGTTGATGAAGGATCTTAGTTAGTTTTGACGAATGGATTTTGATGTAATAAGTTTCACAAGTAGCAAATTAGTTAGTAGCGTTGATGTTTAAAAAAATGATCGAGAATTATTTTTGATTCAATTGTTACCGTTTGATCAAAAATAATTTCGTTGATTTTAACGTAATGATATTGTTTTCACGTGTCTGGTACTGTAGGTGAAAAGTTTGTCGAGCGAGAAAAAATTGACTTAAGTCTTTTGGTCGAGAAACTTTTTCAGTGTGTGAATTTTTTTCGATCGTTAAGAAACGTTGCAGTTAGAATGTTTCTCGTGAAGTCAAAATAAATTGTTTGACCAAAAAAGTTTTGCGATCCTAAAAGATTTTTCGCTTGGTCAAACTTGAGAGTCTGACCGAGAAAGTTTTTCGATTAAAAAAAATTTCACACGCAAAAGTCTATTGAAGATCTCTCGAAAAAAATCCTCGCTGAAATAACGCTCTTAAAACTTTTGCACTCAAATCGTCCTTAGCAGTAGCGACTTCTGTTTCTAGTTCGTATCCTCGCACGTTGTTTTCCGATCGATAATTTATTTCGATCGCAACAGTTCACAGAATACAAATTTAACACGGAATTCAAGCAATATTGAAAATTGATCGATGGAATTGCAGGTATATGCTCGAAATTAGCTACTGAACCCTTACGAACAGACGATTAAACATGTTTTGCAGCAAATGATATTCAATTTTGCAAAAATCAGAACACATTCAAACTGTTCTCGCAAACAGTAACATGTCAGAATAAAAATTCGGTCTAAATCCTGATTCTGATCGCTACTTATCTGATCGCAATTGATCTACACTACTTATGCGAGCACAGAAATATCAAATCAGATCAAATAAGCTTAGGCTATCAAATCGAAATTAATTTTCGCGGCGTAAACTGTTCTTCGCACGGAAGAGTTCCAGAAAAAAATTGCGATCTGATTTCTAACCATTTCGATTCAAAACACAACGAATCTGCTCTGATACCAATTGTTAGGTCCTTGATTATCAACTCCTATGATCCTAGACACTCAAATTCTAAGGAATTCGATAGAATTGTATGAAATTAACTTCGATGGAAAAACCTTCGTTGAATAATTTAGAGAGAATTCGAGTAGTGAGAAAATGGTTATTGAGTTTCTCTCTCTAGAATTGGATTTGTCAACCATTCGGATCAATTGACTAAATTTTTCAATTAAGCGCAATGTTTACAAGTCTATTTATACCAAACAAACTTAGAATAAAAAACTAGTAAGCCGTAAACTAAGGACAAATACATATAACGCCCCAATCTACGAAGACAACTAATAAATCAAAGCACAATTAAAAATCATATTCTACAATCGCCCGAATATACACTTAAGTATTTTCACCCGATTTTGTACCTGATAATATCTTTTGGAAAACGACGAATTTCCACTTTAACATTTTCACCTGAATTTGCACCTGATAATTCTAGGCAACACGGCGAATTTCATTTTTCAGATTACTTTGTCAAAGACCAAATTCTGTCAAAAGAAACAATTGCAAATTCGCCTTACTTCATAAGAGAATATCGGCCACTTGCAAATTTGCCTTCCTTCAGACAAAATCTCGGCCACATCTAGACCGAATTCGGCCATTTAGAAAAATGAAATTGATCAATACGGCGAATTTCATTGTCTAAGCCGAATTTGCACTTGGTCAAACATCAATCTCGGTCAAAAAGGTACAATAGAGTCCAATTGCGTAATACACATGTCCAAAGAAAATTCTAGTACTTGCTTTTTTCTAATACAAATTCGACCAATCATTGTTGCTCTGACGAGGCCAATTATTGGTCAAAACTCTAACAAAATTCGGGCATTTTTAATTAAATAAACCAAAAAAAATAAGTATTAAGAAAATAAACGCAATCTGAGAAGCATTAATAAAATAGGCGTTTTCGTACTCCCAGCATACGAGTTAGTAACTCGTATTCTGAGACTACGAATTACTCTGGCCCGCTGACTTGTTGACCTGACGTGGCTCTCGTAACTCGTATTCCCAGTATACGAGATAGTAATTCGTATTCCTGGGATACGAATTACTCCGACTGGCCAATTGACTCTTTGATCATGACATGGCAGCTTACTTGGCAACGTAACTCGTAACTTTAGAATACGAGATAGTAACTCGTAGTCTGAAGTTACGAGTTACGGGGGGCCCGACCAACTTGCATGGCCATGCAAGTATCGGGCAATAATTGATCTAATTCGTAATCTGGTATTACGAGTTACGTGAATTATTCAAATAATTGACGTAACTGGTAACACCAGATTACGAGTTACATTAACTCGTACTTCTGTCATACGATTTAGTTTTCTATATAAACTAACCACTTCTCGCTTATAATTCAAACCATAAATCCTAAGTTTTTTTATAACTCAAACAATGGTGTCAAGTCGGGTACAAGTCGTAGTATATATCGACGGGGAAATAATTCAATCGAAGAATGAGTTCCACCTGTCAAATATTTACACAACATTTACAAATGTAAGATTGTAACAAATTTTGCAAAATCCGGAAGAACAAACAGACCTTGCAGCATGTGGCGGGCCCGGTAACAGTACCCCGTCGACAACCTGGGGCTCCATCGTGATACGAAGATCACCCCGTACAGGCTGAAATGGCAAAATCCTCACATATGCCCATGCCTAACACAAATCACTTATTATAACTAAATATTTACAATAAATAAACATTTAATAATGTTTTCAATAGAATTACCTGTAACAGCCGTAGGGGTCCGCCTATATTTAGCTTTTTCGGCTCGCATGCCGAACAAAGCTCTCTGTATAGGAATGCCAGCACCGCACTGCCCCAACTAAATGTGCTCACCTCCTCAATATCGTCCAACAGCTGAAGGTAAGTCAATGATACGGTGCTGGCACTGCAATCGGGGAACATAACGGCACCGAATAGCAGCATCGCATATCCCCGTGCTGATTGTTCGACCTCTTCCTCATCGCTATCATCCGTTATCGGGTTCTGCAACAACCAACTCGATAACGACTTTATTGAAAGCGATGACCCCCTAATTTTATCCGCAGGCGGTCTAAAACCTAGCAACTCCTCGCACTCGTCCATCCACTGTGTGACCGTCCTAGTATGGATCACACTAGAGACATAACTACCATCTATAGGCAACCCCCACAAGATACCTACGTCCTGTAAGGTAACGGTCGCCTCCCCAACAAAAAAATGAAACGTATGGGTCTCCTTCCTCCGACGCTCTACCAACGCTGTAATCAAATGAGGGTTAACCCTCTGTGACATACAACTGTAGACGCTGTACAGACCCATTTCGTTCAACTTTCCTAGTAAGCGACCGTGTAAGTTATTCGGTGCTTCTCTCGTACCCCACACTACATTCTCTAACGACCTAATCTTAATAGTTCTATCTATCGCTGTCGCCTCTAACAACAAATCGTTACTACGGTGATTTGACTGCATCGTCAACACTGAACTATCTAAAGGCCCGTAAGAAGAATCAAAATCCATTCTACATTTTAAAAAAAAAAAAACAAACAAATAATCAATAAAAGCATTTGATAATGATGAAATTAACTCAAAAAAGCGTATTTCGGATAAACACGGGGTACCCGAACTAATCGCGGAACAGCGGACAGCGGGGGTAGCGGGCAGCAGGCGGCGGGCAGAGGGCAGCGGGCGGCGGGCAGCGTGGAGCCGGCAGCCGGCGGCGGGCAGCTCAGCGGGCAGCTGGGGCAGCGCCTGGGCAGGGCGTGCGGCGGGGCACGGCAGGCCGGCGGGGCAGCAAGGAACGGCGGAGCAGTGGCCTTCGGGGGGGCAGCAAGGCACGGCGGGGCGGCGGGGCGGCGCTGTTAGCTCGGCGGCTTCGTCGTCGCCCTCTTCGTCGTCGACCTCGTCTTCGTCGTCGTCGACGCCGTAGTCGTCGTCTTCCTCGTCGTCGTCTTCCCAGAGTACGAGTTACTCCACGTAAGGCGCACGCGCCAGCTCGGACAGTAACTCGTACTCTGTGAGTACGAGTTACTAATTCGTAATCCCAGATTACGAAAAAGCCTATTTTATTAATACTTTGAACTTTCTGTTTATTTTATTAATGCTTATTTGTTTTTGGTTTATTTAATTAAAAATACCCAAAATTCGGTCAACAAGAAAGGAATTTTTGGCTCCTTTTAAAGAGCAATCTCGGCAATTCTTTTTAAGACCAATTTCAGCCACACTTTCAGCTTAGCTCAAATTCGGGCACCTTCCTTATTTAATAAAAAAGCAAACAGCCAAATCCAGACATTATTATCTTGCAAAATTGGGGCACTTTAAATTGTGAATTTTCCGTTTTTTTTAAACCCGAATTTGGCCCTCTCACACAGATCACCCGAATTACTACACAAAAAAAATCTACCACCCGAATTTCTAATCGGCAATTTCATATTTACCAGAAAATATTTTACCGGAATTTCCACCTATCTATTGTACCCAATTTTGACATATATATATATATATATATAAATATATATATTCGTATATCCTAATTAAAGCAGTGACTTCACATTCTTAATTACTCTCATCTCAAATCCACAAGACGTGTTAACGATAAAATATCCAACTAAATTAAAAAAATGAAAGAAAACTTGATCAACATCATCGAAAATTCAACTTCCTACATACATACACACACCCAATCAATCAATGACACCCTTCCACAAGTCCCATAGTAAGAATAACATGTTGCGATCATAGTCTGAATAATTGTTTCCTCAGTTGCTGTAGATATTTAGCAGGCAACTTAGAGTGCATCGTCATACGACAACATGGATTCAAGGTTGGCTGGCTAGGCTCTCACCTACTCCCCTATGTTCATCGTGTGCATGTAGTATAAGAAACGCTAGCGACTTCTATGTGTTGTAAAATAAATAAGATATGTGCATATATCTGTATGATATGCGTGAAAATGACTAGACCAGATGTACGCTCCCGTTTAAGTATAAAGACATGGTTGTAAAAAGGCGAAAAATTTTATGTGAAAAATATAATAGCTGCGCAGATAAAGCAACAGAAAACAGGACGTTACAGTTGTTCTCTGTCGTTCGCCACAAAGCACTTGCACCCGAAGACCTTGAAGAAAGAAATGTTGGGTATTCTCTTGTACTGATCTCGTACGGAGTCTTATTGAAGTGCTTGTGAAACACCGTCCTCTTCTGAGTGAAACAGGCGGTATTTACTGCTTCAGCCCAAAGGAAGTGTGGGAGGCCGGAGTGAATCAGCATTGTACGTGCGGCTTCCACTAGAGTCCTGTTCTTCCTTTCAATGACCCCGTTTTGTTGTGGCGTCTTGGCGGCTGAGAATTGTTGACTAATCCCAAGTTTCTGATAAAAGTCACTAAGGTACTTGTTCTTGAACTCAGTGTTGTTATCCGTTCGGATGACTTGGATAGTTTGCCGTAGTAAATTTTGAGTCGAGTTGTGAAATTGATGATCAAGTCTCCTGTCTCATCTTTAGTTCGGAGGAACTTCGTCCATGTGTAGCGAGAAAAATCATCAACGATAACCAGCATGTACTTGCATCCATTGATACTCTGTGTCTGCATTGGTCCACAGAGTTCCATGTGTAACAGTTCCAGTGGACGTAAAGTAGAGGCTACCAGCTTTATCTGATGAGATGCTCACTTCATTTTTCCTAGTTGGCATGCCGAACATTTATGCTCTTTCTTTAATACTATAGTTGGAAGACCTTGAACCAACTTTTTCATTAAAAGTCGTTGAATAGCTTTAATTGTTGAGATGAGACATGCGTTGATGCCATAAGCTGTTCCTTTGAGTTACAGTCTGAGAAATGAGGCAAACAGCTGTCAAGGGCCGCACGGACGTCAGGTTGATCGTACAAAGGTTTGATTTTTGAAGTCCTTGGAGGAGTTCTTTGTCCTGACTGTCCAACATTCTGCACCGGTCAGCAAGAAAGACCACCTGTAATCCTTTATCATAGAACTGGCCTATGCTGAACAAGTTATGACTGAGACCTTCGACATAGGAGACATCCTTTATTGTCAGATTCGTCAGAATGATATCCCCAAATCCTAGAATAGGGGTTGAGTCGTTGTTCCCGAATCTGACTTTTCCATTTGGTCGCTCTTGGTAGTTGCTCAGCAGCTCTTGATTTCCCGTCATGTATGTGGAGCAACCATAGTCGAGGTACCACACATGATGGATCTGTAAAATCAAATTAGAGAGCTTTAGGTATCCACTTGTAAAGGGGTCCTCTCAGATTAGCAGATTTAGATGTTGGTTCAGATATGGTTCCTAAGTTAGTACTAGTTGGAGCTTTAACAACCCATGTCAACGTTGAGGAAGTTGATGTGGGTGTACCCTTAGTAGAAGACTTGGCCTTTTTGGCTTTCGTATTTTTAGACAGAGATTTAAGAACCCATTTAGGTTGAACCTTGCAGGGAAGAGTAATTTCAGTACGAACAAATGCTTTGGTAGGCTTGACCAAGCAAAAGATCTTTTCATTGGATAATCTCTTAAGGTGCTTGGGGGATACGATCTTTAGGGGATACCTTAGGTGAGAACAAGCATGAATAGCGCCATATGCTTTCTTAATGGCTGGATCTTGTTTCCTACGGGTCTTCCTAGAGGCATTTGTTTTAGAATGATTACTTTTTATTGCTGATGAAGAGCCTATTTCAAAATTAGTTCTTGTAAAAGTGGTGGGCTGAAGAGAACATGTAGAACTAATTATTTGAAGAGAAGAAACAGCTCTTTTATTTATACGAGTGTTTTATTTGTACATAAGGAGAAATATTCTTAGAAGCATTCAAATCTACGGACTCCTTCGATGTTTTTAAACAAGACACTCTCGCCATCGACTCTGGTGCGGGCCCTATGCTCCCTGTAGACGTAAGTGAAGCAGGATTAGAGTCAGAACTTTTCAAAATATTATTTTTAAGTTTCTGATCGTTTGACGACGCTTTTCTTAGAGTGATCTTATTAGTTGAATGAGTTGCGTGAGAAATAGATGTGAGATGGAGGAAGCTTTGAGAGATTCCATCCCTTTTAACTTTTCAGCTTCAAAATTCTTTCTTTCTTTTTCTAACGAAGCTCTTAATGCTTCTATTTTCCTAACTATAGGAGGGATATAGAGGGAATTTTCAGAGTTATGGGTTTGTGCTTCCCGTATTATAGAATGATCTTCTTGAAGGTGAGTTGACTCAAGGCTCTAACCCTTGGGAAGATCCCTAATTTTGTAGCTTTGGTTCAACACGGTGTAGGAGAAGGAGATTTCAACCCTAGTTTTGGCTTTTCACTTGGCTTCTTCTAAAGCATCTATTTCTTTTGCGTTAGTAAAAACCATGAGATTCGTTAATCCTAAACCCATGTACTTGACATCGTAAAGTTGTTTGCAATCAACGTCTGACAAGCATCGTGGATTCTCAAAGCCTAAGCCAAATTTATAGTCAAACTCTTGGTCCATGGGTTGATTCAAGAATATTGTTTGATCAGTTTGTCCCCCTTTTACAAGAAGATCTTCTAACTTCTTTACTGTAGCGTATAATTTCGTACGCTATTCTCCTAATAGAGCCAAATTATTTTCCACCGTCAATTAGGAGGCTTTACAGGCGTCTAGATCTCTCATAAGTTTACAAACCTTAGTATTTGATTATCTAATTCGGCTTCTAGGTTGGTGATCTTAGTAGTTGCTTCCATTATCCTACAATTGAGGTTAGCTTTCTCATTGAGATTTCTAACCCAACAATTATAGTTAGTGTATGCTTTTTGATACGACTCTAACATGGTCAATAATGTGGAAGGAGAAACTACCTCCTGAAAAGATTCGGAAGCCTGGTCTTCGTCCGTCTTGTTGGTGGTTTCGGCGTCAGATTTCTCGTCCAGGCAGGCCACGAGGGCTAGATTTTCTTTCGCTGAGCTAGACGTATCCTTGAGCCAGCGGTCTTGTTCTGCCATTAGAGCTACTCCAGCTTCCTTCTGCTTTGTGAGTTGAAGCTTCCTGGAGTAGTAGTTGGCACCTCTCTTCTTCGAGAGAGTGCATTCTCTGGCATAGTGACCGGGTTACCGCAGTTAAAGCACTTGGTCGGTTCTTTGGTGTTCTTGACTTCGGAGGTCTCAGGTGCACGTTCTTTCTTCTTTGAGCTTGAGGTTCGAGGTCGATTGGCTGATGATGAGGACTTCTTCTGAAAGGTTGCTTGCTCATCATTTTTCCAATGAGAGCCAACTGCTTTCCCAACGATTTCGTGTTTGGCTCCATGCCTGAGTCTGATTCATCTTCAGACTTTGAGGGGGTAGGAGGCTTGATGATCTTCTCCTTTTGTGATTTTGAGCTTCTCTTCTCTGAGACTAGGGCAACCGTGTCTTCGATAAATTTGCCCTTCTGCTCCTTCTGAATCTCACTTACATCCTCCTCGTGTTGCGCGAGATTGTCGAATATGGCGTGGATATCCAACTCCTCAAGGTTTTTGTTTTGTCTGATTTGAATGGATATCTTGTTCCATTCCGAGGGCAGAGAGGAAAGAAATCGTATGTTAGTTTCCATGTTCGTCTTAGTGATTTCTATTTCCTCATCTCATTCAAGAGTGTGAGATATATCTGATAGACATCATGTAAGCATTCCTCGGGTTTAGCTTCGAAAGAGTCGTAAGATGTGAGAATATTTGCCTTCTTGGCCTTGATAAGGACTCTTGTTCTTTGTATCATCTTATGCAGCTCATCCCACATTCCTGTTAGGTCCTACGATTAACAACTCTATGATCCTAGGCATGAATTCTAAGTAATTCGATGATAATGATTGACATTCAGATTCGATCGAAAAACTCAAATGAAGAACAAGAGAGAGAATTCGAGTAGAGTGAGAAAGTTACTATTGTTTCTCTCTCTAGATATTGAATTGCAAGCCTTTCGGATCAATTTCCAAAACTTTCTCTTTTGATTGCGATTGATTACAAAGTATTTATACCTAACACACTTGGTTTGGTATAAATATCTAACTAGTCCTAGTCTAAGGACAAATATAAGAAAAGCCCCAAAATACAAGGAATACAAGGACAACTAATGAATTCAAGCACAATTAAAATTGATACTCTACAATCTCCCCCTTTGCGCTTGATTGCGTTTCTGCGCTGTTTGTCCTCGTCGGGCGTAGTACGACCTGCGGAAGCCCAGTGCATACTCGAAGTTCCTGAGCGTTTCCCTCAGCTTCAGGCACTCCTCGATGTCGTCTAACAACTCCATCAGGAGCGGCTGTTCACTCACGAACTGAGGGATTCTCAGCATCGTCTCTCGGTTGATTTCTTCCAACCTTTGCTCTATATTCCTCCTGATGACCTTGAGCGTTCCGTCGCGAAACTTCTGAGTCTCAGTCTTCAGCATCAACCTAGTCTTCTTGATGATTGGATTGTGGTAGGTGATGCCTAGGACTGAGCTGACGTGCACATGATTGCTTCGAAGCCCTTTGATCTCAGGTCCTTCGTTGAACGGTGCAGTCATGTTGACCTTCTTCATGTTGCTCTCCAGAGCCATCTGAATGCGCGGCGAAGTATTTGACTTGGCGCATCATGAACTGGTAGAGCCCTTCGAGGCCTTCTTTCTTGACGAAGACTTGAGGACCTTTGAACTTCTGCACGTACAGCTGATAGAGGTTGTATACCTCGTCGGCATGGATATACGGAAGGTCGCTCTCTCTTAGTTCCTCTCGGGTTCTGTCCACTCACTCAATTACATAGGTTGGGGTTGGAATGGGTTAGAGTGGTGGTGCGGGGCGTGGTGTGGGTAGTTTGTGTGTGGGTTTAGGTTTCACCTGCTCCAGCGCTTGTTTGCGTTGTGCCCGAGCCTTGTCCTTGGCCACTCGTAGATGTCCGTGGCCTCTTCTCCCCCTCATGAGGGTCCTGATTGTCAGGATCGTCATGTCTGCGTCTTGAGTGAGAGCTTTGGCCTTGGCAAGTTTCAGTAGGTGGCTCATGATGATCCACCAATCGCCTATAAAGAGACTCTTCTTGAGGCGACCGGATGGAGAGGGCGATCAGACGGGTGAGTAGGATGTCATGGAGCTCGGTTATAGGTATGGTGTATGGGTTGATGAGGATGGATGAAGTGGCTAAAGGGTCGGTGGGTGTGGGTTGTGCAGGTGTGAGGTTGGGCTGTGACGAGGTGCCTTCGGAGACAGGTGCTTTCCCGGTTTCTCTACGGGATGTCTCTATGGCAGTAAGAACTCTCTCCATTATTTTGTATTCAAGCGATTGAACAACAGCGAAGAGAGCGGCTTGGAATTGCTCGTTCGTCGCAAACAGTGCAGACGCCTCCTTGGATGTTCCAGGACGACTGATGTCGCCTGTTATCAACCCTTGAGCAGACACCGGCTCCTCAGGTTGGCTCACAGTCACTTGAGGTTGTGACTGTATGAGACTTCCACCTAATCCTGGAGTCGAATCTTGAAGATTCTCCTCTAAGGGTGTTATGGCAGGCTGTTGGGCCTGCGAACCAGACACCGGTAGATTTGGTTGCGGGTCAAGATTGAGTGAAGAAGTGCCGGCAACACTTGAAGAAGTGATCAGCACGGTATCTGGTGCAGTGGTGACGGCGGGGAAGAGGGACTCCAACTGTATGCTAAGTCGCCTAGGAGTCCGTCTTATCAGGCTGATTTCCTCATCATACTCCGTGTCGGACGGGGTGGCTGTGTGAGGTGTAGGGTCACGTTCAACATCCTCAAGTGCCTGATTCATCACCAGTGGAAGCGAGCTTTGCCCCATTTCTGCATCGGGCTGTGCTTCTTGTAGAGGAGCCTCCTCGATAGGCTATTCAAGCACGCCTACATGTACGGGCACTTTCACTTGGAATGTTTCGGTTGGAGCTTCTTGTTCCAACTCTGCCACCACAGCATCGATCAATGTGGCATCTATGTTAGGAATGTGTTCGTCCTGAGTTGTAACCTCCTGCTCTAGCTCCTGGGCCACTTCATCAATCAACATGGCCTCAGGGCTTGAGTGTTGTTGCGGTTGGGGAGGGCTAACTCCAAAATCTGTCGGGGGCCCTCGAATCATCTCCTCGGTGAGGTGATTCTCCCGGCAATACATACGGTATACGTCTCCTCTGGGGTCAGCGAGACGTAGAAGCTCAAAAGGAATTGGCATCGACGGTTGGTCCAAGTCCATGAGCCGTGGATTGTGGAAGAATTTCAGCCTGGGTGGTTGATAATTTCCTTCAGGAGGTAGACGAGGGATGGACTCGTGCATCTCCATGAATTCCTTGATGATTACATTAAACCACAGAGTGTAGGGCACAATCTTCGATATCCGATTCTCCTTTTGCCGAATCTGGTCTGCAAGATCATTCCAGATCAGCTGCGTGAAATCGTAAGTTTTGGAGAATGCGAGTCCGTGAAAGATCCGCAGTATGTTGCCATTGCCCTTGTCGAAGCCAGCATGCTTGGGCGATAGACACTTGTTCACAATCCCAAACAGTGTCTTCCACGGATGAGGGATATCGTTGCTCTGAACCTGAGCTAGCTTGGTGAGCTGCGGTTGATATCCCATCTGCATGAAATCATGCACCATTTCTGCGTCTGATGGGAGCGGGTCTTAGTTTGCGCTGTATGGCAAGTCCAGAATCATCCGAACCGGTTCTTCTCCATATGTATGTGCCGCGTCCCAATTATGGTTGAGAAGGAGAATGCTCCATTATGCACTGCTCCTTGTATACATCCCCAGAATTGCTGGAGATAGACCATTGGCACCGATGCGGTGACCGTCAATGCATGCCAGATAGGGTGGCCTTGCAGGATAGAGACAATGATCTCGTCTGGACACCGAAAGGTGCTCAGATCGAGCTGGAAATTCGTATCATGGACCTTCAGACACAAGTTGTGGTCGTATATGTGATTATAACGAGGGTAGCGATCCATCTGAAAAATAAGAGATATAAAAGTTCATTAGTTCATAAATTTGATTTTAGTCAAAAATTGATTTAATTTCATCAAACTATAATATTGTATCAAGTCATGACATGTTTGATGAATTTTGAATTGAAATCGTGTAGCATCATATAGGATACTTGATTTTGAAAAAATGTAATGGCATGATTGTATTTTCGAATTAAACATATAACACGTGAAAAGAGTTCGAAATTTTCTAAGTATTTGATCGAGGGAAATGTCACTGTTCATGCCGAGATATTTTTCGCTCAATAAATTGGTTGTCAAATTGATTTCCTATGCATTGATTTCAATTGAAATAACTCCGTTTAATTTTGCGATCGATAAAATTTTACTCGCTAATTTTTGCTACAGTGTAAAAGACTTAGAAAAAACTCTTCTAAGTGTTGAAGTTGGAATCGTGAGACTGTAGCCGATTAATTTTACGATCGAGAAAAATTCCGCGTAAATTTACGATCGAGAAATTATTTCTCCGGTAAATTTACTAACGAAAAATTTTCCTCGATTGAATAAAATTTTTCGATTTGAAATTCGTCGAGAGGTACGTGATTTTCGATCCCAAGTAAAATTTGCTGCGATATTTTTCTATCGAGAAATTAGTCAACGAAAAACTAAGTCGATCGTCGAGAAATTTTTCGATCAATTAAATCCTAAGCGGCGAATATTACGATCGAAAAATTAGGCGTTGAAAAATTAATTTTTCGCTGCTAAATTTTTGCGACCGAAATAAAATTAAATCGAAAATCTATTTTGCGATAGTAAGTTTTACGCTCGATCTAATTTTCATCTAAATTGTCTATTCAGTGCTTAAATTTTTTGCTCACAGAAAAATCCTACTTAGATTTCTCGATGTTAATTAATTTTTCGGTCAAAATCTTCTGTTTTAGCGACTAAGTCAGAATTTTATCTATCGAAAACTAATTTGATACAAACAGTATCTCAATTGAATCGGAATTCAATTAAGTCTGTTTGCGATCGACAAAGTTGTTCGATGGCTTCAAACATTCAACTGCCCAGTTTTATCTAAGTTCATATTAGAGTCGAAGATGCAGATTTTCTGAAGATTTATACTACCAGATTCATAAAGAACACCGAAACTATCTTAAGTGCAGGCATTAATCTCAGATAAAACTCATAATCATGTCTAAATCACTATAAAATAGCATACGGTTTCTCAGTTGAAGAACAATCGAGAAGCTAATCTTAATAATGCGAAAAAACTACAAAATGCAGATCCTAATGAAGTTAAATCACATGCAAATGTCACAATAATCTCATTTCTACCTTAGACAGACAATTTGGTGTTGAAAATCGAAAGATTTTTGAGAAATTGGAAATGTCTGTGAAAGTTTTTCGAGAGAGAAATTTTTGCGATTTAGGGTTGCGTCGAGAAAAAGTTTCTCGACAGACCAAAAAGTGAACTTTTATTAACTCGCTGTAAGTCAATGTTGGGTTTGCGATTTGACATTTTGCGATTAAATGGATCAGGCCCATTACTATTTGTGTTCGAGAAATTTTTGATTCGAAAATTGCTCTTCAATTCAATTTTTTTTTCGAGAGCAAATTATCGCGGCTAATCAAAATTGTTCCCAACACTGTTTACGATCGAGAAACTTATGATCGCGAATTGACCCCTATTTCAAATAAAATCACATTGTAAAGCTCCCCTTCAGAATTAAAATAAATGTAATTAACTCCCTGTATTTTCTGTGTAGTAACGTCTAGCTTCCCTGGCAGAATAAAAATCTGTACCACCTAGAGAAAAACGT
>JAPQWV010003019.1:0-47000 GCA_027422505.1 Craterostigma plantagineum
TGTGAGCCCACCCCAACCGGAACACCAGCCAAGCCCTGACGACACGATGATCGATGTTGTCGCTCAGAAGCTTCAGCAGGAGTCTCCCTTGGTCGAAGAACCAATGCCCGACGTAGAAGATACTTTGATAGACGTCGTGGCTACCAAGATGGCGCTCAAGACTCCTGCACACGAATACCAAGTGGAAGTGCCCATACATGTCGGCGTGCTCGAAGAAACCGTTGAGGAGGTTCTTCAAACAGTCGTACAGCCCGAGGTCGAATTGGGGCAAACCTCTCTTCCACTGGTGACGGATCAGGCATTGGAGAACGTCGATCGAGACCTTACTCCTCACACCGCCACCCCGTCTGACACAATGTCTGACGAGGAAATTAGCCTGATGAGGAGTACTCCCAGGAGACTTAGTATTCAGTTGGAGTCGCTTTTCCCGGCCGTCATCACCGCACCAGATACTATGCTAACCACATCGACAAGTGTTGCTGGCACTTCATCGCTCAATCTTGAGCCGCAACCTACCCTCGTGGTGTCTGGTTCGCAGGCGCAACCTGAGCCTGCCATAACACCCATATAGGGGAATCTTCAAGAGTCGACTCGAGGATTGGGTGGAAGTCTCATACAGTCACAACCTCAAGTGACTGTGAGCCAACCCGCAGAGTCGGTGTCTACTCATGGGTTGATAACAGGCGACATCAGTCGTCTTGGTCCATCCATAGAGGCGTCCGCACCCTTTGTGATGAACGAGCAGTTTCAGGCCGCTCTCTCTGCCGCCATACAGTAAATGGAAGACAAAATCACGGAGAGAGTACTACAAGCCATCGAGACATCCCGAAGAGATACTGGGAAAGCACCTGTCTCAGAAGGGCCTTCGTCACAAACCAACCCCACACCTCCACAACCCACACCCACCGACCCTTTAGCCACTTCATCCATCATCATCAAGCCATACACAATACCCATCACCGAGCTCCACGACACACTCCTCGCCCGTTTAATAGGCCTTTCCATCCGATCACGTCAAGAAGACTCCCTCTATCGGCGATTGGTGGATCACCCTGAGCCACCGACGAACACTTGCCGAGGCCAAAGCTCCCACTCACAGCGCAGACATGATGATCCTGATGACCAGAACCATCATGAGGGGGAGAAGAGGCCGAGGACATCTACATCTGGCCAAGGACAAGGCTCGGGCACTACGCAGACACGCGCTGAAGCTGGCGAAACTCAAACTCAAACCCAAACCCATACCACCCGCACCACGCACCGCACAGCCACTCTACCACATAACACCACCCACACCACGAACCGCACAGCCACTCTACCACATAACGACCCACTTACCGTTACCCTTCGGACGCATCCTCCCACACCGCCGATCTATTCAAGCCCCTTGCTTTCGGAAGAAGAAGCAAGCGTAGCAATGCTCGTGGTCCTAGCTGGTACCCAAGCAACTCCCTCAGTCGCTCCAGACCAACCGGGTCCCTCAGGACATGGCGTCAATCCACACGAGGTCCTAGATAAATGTATCTCCGAAGGACAGTGGATGACCCATTCCATGCCCGAGGAGCATCAGAGACGACGACTTCAGGACGTCCGCCACTTTTTACAACAAGCATCTGTTGACCTCGTTATCATAGAAGACGACGAACTTCTGGAAGGTGAAGAATATCAACGAGACATCCCAAGGCTACCCGAGTTGATCGCACAACGAGCAGTGTCCCCCACCAGAGAGATGCCAGGGACCGTTCGGATTGACACGTCGTGGGAAAACATCAGAATAGAGATACCCTTCCTAAAAGAAGTCAGGGAAAATATATGGAGGTCACCAGATAGAGTCAAGAAGCCGGATGAGTTCGAGCTGAGAGGGATCTCTCACTGGGATCAGCAGAAGAGAATGACGTACTATGGATGTTGCCAACTAGGACCGGACGTAAGGCTGGGGATCCCAAAGAATCGACTGAAGAGTCTTTTCAAGGAACTCTCCCCAATTTGCCAACTCCTCAGTGTCTATTGTGCCAAAGAAGGACTTCCAACACCTCACTATGTTATAGAGTGAGTGGACAGAACCCGAGAGGAACTGAGCGAGAGCGACCTGCCGTACCTCCCCACCGATGAAGTATATCACCTTTATCAGCTGTACGTGGAGAAGTACAAAGGTCCTCAGGGCTTCATCAAGAAAGAAGGCCTCGAAGGGCTCTACCGGTTATGATGCGACAAGTCAAGTACTTTCCCGCGCATGACCTTCAGATGGCACTGGAGAGCAATATGAAGGTCAACATGGCCGAACCACTTAACAGAGGACCTGAGATCGAAGGGCTTCCAAGCAATCATATTCACATCAGCTCGGTCCTAGGCATCACCTACAACAATCCAATTTCCAAGAAGACTAGGTTGATGCTGAAGACAGAGATTCATAAGTTTTGCGACAGAACGCTCAAGGTCGTCAGGAGACATCGAGCAGAGGTTGGAAGAGATCAACCGAGACACGATGCTGGGGATGCACCGGTTCGTGAGAGAACAGCCACTCCTGATGGAATTGCTGGATGACATCGAGGAGCGCCTGAAGCTCAGGGAAACGGTTAGAGACTATGAGCATGCACTGGGCTTGCACAGATCATACTACGCCCGACAAGGACGAACAGCGCGGAGACGCAATCAAGCACAAAGGGGAGAATGTAGAATACTATTTCTAATTGTGCTTGATTTTATTAGTCGTTCTTGTAACTTGGGCGTTTTGTATAATAGTCCTTAGATTAGGACTAGTTTGATATTTATACCAAGCTTGTTTGGTATAAATACATGTAAAGAATTTGAGCTGAACATAGAAAGTTTTGAAAATTGATCCGAAAGGCTTGCATTCAATTTCTAGAGAGAGAAACAATAGTAACTTTCGCACTCTACTCGAATTCTCTCTCACGATCTACATTTGACTTTTTCGATCGAATTTCATTGATCATCATAATCGTCGAATTACTTTGAATTCCTGCCTAGGATCGTCGAATTACTTTGAATTTCATTGACTTTGCTAACATTGATCCTTTGTTAACTCTCGTAGAAGTCCTGGTTCTGGACTGATTTGTGCAGAAACTACTCGGTCTACTTTGTCAGACGTTACGTTAATGCTTTCCATAACAGATATTTTCTCTTGAGGTATACTCGATAGGCTTTTGATATTGTCGAGTATCCCACCAGTATTCCTTCAAATGCATTTGGGTCGAGTTTCCCTCTGTCTTCACGATCGTTTGCTACGTAGCACTTGCATCCAAAAAGACTCTCAGGAAAGATACGTCCGGCACTCTGCGATTTATCAACTCGTAGGGAGTCCTATTGAACCTCTTGTGAAGGGACCCACGATTTTGCGTGAAGTAGGCTGTGTTCATTGCTTCGGCTCACAAGAAGTGAGGTAGTCCAGAGTGAATGAGGAGTGTACGAGTTGCTTCAACTAAGGTTTTGTCCTTGTGCTCGACTACCCCGTTTTGTTGAGGTGTTTTCGCCGCTGCGAACTGTTGGGTGATTCCAAATGATGCATAGAAATCACTGAGTTTTCTGTTCTTGAATTCTGTCCCATTATCAGTTCTGATGATTTGTACACTTAGTTGGTAGAGGTTTTGAGCGGTTTTGATAAACTCAATGATTTGTCCTGGAGTTTCGTCATTGGTTCTGAGAAATTTGGTCCATCTGTAGCGCGAGAAATCATCCACAATAACTAGCACATATCTTCGTCCATTGATGGTCTGAGTACGCATGGATCCACACAGATCCATATGAATGAGTTCGAGAGGTTTGGAAGTTGAGGCTATGTGTTTGGTCAGGTGAGATGCTTTCCTTATCTTTCCCATTTCACACGCCGAGCAAAGATGTTCTTGTGATATCTGAACGAGGGAAGTCCTTTGACCAAGTTTACTGATCGCAATTTGTTAAGGTCTTTGAAGTTGAGATGGGAAAGTCGCTGATGCCAGAGATCGTTCTGTTGTAGAGAGGCTCGAGAGATGAGGCATGTCGGTCGGACAGTCTTGAGGTCAATGGAGTAGAGATTCGTCTTCCTGTGGCCAGTGAGTAGCTCTCTTTCATTGTTATCTGTGACACTATATTTGGTCAAGTTGTAATCAGTTTGTAATCAGTTTCGGTCAAAATTCAACTTCCAATTCAAATCTCGTGTGATTGATTTTCGGGCAAGTTGGTGCATCGTGCGATTCAAATCATAATGTTTGGTTTCGATGGAAACAAAGAAATAGTGTGATTTAGAGCATGTTATACTTAAAAGGCTGTTTCGGCCGAAAGTCCTAAGGTGTGCGTTTTAAACCATAATAAACTTAGAAGATCCAGTTTCGGCCGAAAGTGAGATGCAATCGATCGATTCAAATTAGATTGTGGTTTTGATCGAAACTACAGAATAAAGGGATTTAAGAATGTGTTATGATTGTAAAAATACTTTCGGCCGAAAGTCTAAATTGAACGATTCAAATTACAGTAAACAGTGAAATATCCAGTTTCGGCCGAAAGTGGTGAAACCCTCGAATCGAACGATTTAAAATCACAGAATAAATAAAATTAACAGCATTGCCCGATCAATTGTGATGTGAAATTGAATCTGGGGTTTAGTTTCGGGCGAATTTAAACTAAATTGAAATGCGATTGAAGAACGATTTGCACGAACTCACTCGACCCTAATCTGCACAACCTACAAGAACGAGAAAAATATCAGTTAAAATCCGCGGATAATGCGTTTATCCTTACCAATAGTGAAATTGGAGCTGCAGAAATCGTGAAAACTGAGTTTGTGTGAGACTAGGATACGATTTGTGTGCGATTGCAGAGAGGGTTTTAAAAGTTAATTTGATAATCGATGAAGAATAACAGTGTTTCGGGCAAAACGCTATATATATAAGTAGAGTTTCGATTGAAACTGATTTCCGGCGAAGCTCAGTTTCGCCGAGAATAATTACAAGGTGTTAATTTTGAGTTTCGGTCGATTTGATTTAGTTTCGGGCGATGCTCTGTTTCGCCGTGTTAACTTATAAAAGGATTTCAGTTTCGATCGAAACGTGCTTCGGGAGAAAGTCAGTTTCGCCGAGAAAATTATAAAAGGATTTAAAATTAAGTTTCGATCGAAACGTGTTTCGTGCGATTGTAGAATTAATTTGAAGGAGTTTCGGGCGATACGTAGTTTCGCCGAGAAAAGATTTGAAATACTTGAATGTTTAGTTTCGATCGAAATTAAGCTGAGTTTCAGTTTCGCTGAGAATATATTTTAAAATTCCAGTTTCGATCGAAATTTAATTTTAAATATTTGTAAATTCCAGTTTCGATCAACTTTTGGGTTTTGCCGAGAGAAAAATTTGTAAGGATATAGAGATGATAAAATTTGTAAGGTTATGTTTATCTCATAAGTTCACCCCTCAATGCGATTTGAAATTAAATTTGACGAAAGATCATAAGAACTGCCCCTTAATTTGTGCGAAGTGTTCAATGACTCCCCCTAGATTAGTGCAAAATTTTTCAAAGACTCCCCCAAGATTCATGCATAAATTTTTATTAGACTCCCCTAGATATAGTAGAATTTTTTTTCTTAACATTCATATGAAAACGTATAGAGAAAAAATTAAGTGCCTATTTACACAATATCAGATTCATGTATGGACAATCGATCATGTCTTATGGTTCAACATGCCTAACTTAGATACCAAGAATTTGAATAGCTTTTCATCCAATGCCTTAGTGAATAAGTCGGCAAGTTGAAGATCTGTGTGAACAAAATGCATTTCGATTGTACCTTGTTCCACATGTTCCTTGATAAAGTGATATCTAATGTCTATATGTTTTGTGCGTGAATGATGTACTGGATTACTTGTTATGGCTATAGCACTTTTAGAGTCACTAAAAATTGGAATACGATTTATCTTATGCTAAAGTCTCGCAGCTGGGTTCTCATCCACAAAATTTGTGAGCAACAACTCGCAGCAGCGACAGATTCTGCCTCTGCTGTCGAGGTTGAGACACAATTTTGTTTTCGAGATTACCAGCTTACGAGTTTACCCCCGAGAAATTGAGCGGCTCCAGAAGTGCTCTTTCTGTCCAGCTTGATCCCGCGTAATCGGCGTCGGTGTATCCTACTAGTTCGAAGATTGACTCCATCGGGTACCATAGACCTAGATTTGGAGATCTCTTGAGGTATTTGAAGATCCGCTTGACAGCGAGCATGTGAGATTCCTTTGGATCAGCTTGAAAGCGAGCACAGAGACATGTGGCGAACATGATGTCAGGCCGACTGGACGTAAGATAGAGCAAGGATCCTATCATGCCTCGATAAATCGTCTGGTCAACAGATTTTCTTGATGAATCTGCATCAAGTTTGCATGATGTAGACATGGGAGTGATGGCAGCATTTAAGTTGTCCAAGTTGTACTTCTTGAGTATGTCGTGAATGTAATTGGATTGACTGATGAAGATTCCATCGTGAAGCTGCTTAACCTGAAGGCCTAAAGAAAAACCTTAGTTCACCCATCATGCTCATTTCGAATTTCTGCTTCATTAGATCCCCAAAGTTCCTGCACATTCTTGAGTTCGTCGACCCGAAGATGATGTCGTCGACGTAAATCTGTACCAACATAATGTCTGTGCCGTCCTTCTTGATGAAGAGAGTCGTATCAATCTTCCCTTTTGTGAAACCGGAGGAAATGAGAAAATCCGAGAGGACCTCGTACCAGGCCTTGGGAGCTTGTTTAAGACCATAGAGAGCTTTATCGAGTCTGTAGACGTGGTCTGGGAGTTGTTCGTTTACAAAACCTTCAGGCTGTGATACAAAAACTTCTTCTTTTAGTATTCCGTTGAGGAACGCAGTTTTTACATCCATCTGCTAGACTGTGAAGTTCTTGTGTGCAGCGAAAGCTAAGAAGATCCTGATGGCTTCAATTCTTGCAACTGGGACATATGTCTCATCATAGACGATTCCTTCCTGTTGATTGTAACCTTTGGCCACCAGCCTTGCTTTATTCCTTATAAAAGCTCCTTGCTCGTCCTTTTTGTTCTTAAACACCCATTTAGTCCCTATGATTGTTTTCCCAGCCGGTCTAGGTACTAGGTTCCAAACTTTCAACCTCTCAAACTGATTGATTTCCTCCTACATTGCAATTATCCAATCTGGGTCGGCGAGTGCTTCAGCTACTTTTCTGGGCTCCTTTTGACTGAGAAAGGAGGAATAGAGGCTTTCATTTATCGTTGATGCTCGAGTGGTTACACCAGTGGAAGGGTCCCCAATTATTTGTGAGTTTGGGTGTGCTCGGGTCCACTTTCTTGTACTAGGTTGTGATGATCCAGCTGCATTTGTATCGTGTATTGTTTTTGCACTCTGATCAGCCTGATGTTCCGTTCTTCTCCAGGTTGAGGTATTACTGACTCTCCTGAAGAAATTTCAATTGTTGAATCAGAAGGCTGTGGTGTTTAGCGGCTGAGCTGGAGATGATCTCTGTATCAGTTGGGAGTTCACTGTCATCATCAAGGTGAAGATATTCCATCGTAGGAAGGGAATTGACTTAGTCTCTGCAGGATCATTATTTCCTGGTGCTGCAGGAGTTGTTGGAGCAGTGGGTGGTGACGGCTTAGAGAAGAGATCCTCGAATAGGAGATCGAGTTCCATGTCACTCAATGTATTTGATTTTGATGTTTCGCCCACACATGAGGTGCTTGGTTGATTGTAGAATACTATTTCTAATTGTGCTTGATTTTATTAGTCGTTCTTGTAACTTGGGGCGTTTTGTATAGTAGTCCTTAGATTAGGACTAGTTTGATATTTATACCAAGCTTGTTTGGTATAAATACATGTAAAGAATTTGAGCTGAATAGAGAAAGTTTTGAAAATTAATCCGAAAGGCTTGCAATTCAATTTCTAGAGAGAGAACAACAGTAACTTTCTCACTCTACTCGAATTCTCTCTCACGATCTACTTTGAGTTTTTCGATCGAATTTCGTTGATCATCATAATCGTCGAATTACTTTGAATTCCTGCCTAGGATCTTAGAGTTGTTAATCATAGGATCTAACAAATGGTATCAGAGCAGATTCGTTCTGTTTTGAATAAAAAATTGTCAGATTTGGATCGAAATTCATTTTTCTGGTTACTGTTCATCGTAGAACAGTTTGGCGCGAAACTTGTTTTCGATCCAATAGCATAATTCTGTGGTTAATTGACTTGAATTTGATGTTTCTGTGCTCAGTTAAGTGCTAAGTGTTGATTACGATCAAATCTGTAGCTGTTTGAACTTCGAATTGAGGATTGAATTGATTCTGCGTGTTACTGTTTGCCAAGAACATGAAGAACACATTCTGATTTTGCTCAAAGTCGACATATTTTGCTTCATAACGTGTTTAATTGCTTGTTCGTGTGTAGTTAGCTAGTGATTGCGAGCGATTACCTGAAATTTCACTGTCTAATTCCTTGTTTAGGCTCGAATCAGTGATTAATCGTATTCTGTGAATTTTTCTCGATTGTTCTAATTTTTCTCGCTAGGTTTACGATCGGTTAGTTTCTCAATCGAGAAACTTGGCGCGAGAATTTTTCTCAGTCAGAATACGAAGTCAGCGCTAGAATCGTCATCACCAGAAACGATTTTAGTTAGAAATATTTCTCGAGCATTATTCAACGAAAAACTTTTTCGAGAGAAACTAATTTTGACTTTGCATGCGTAAAAACTTTCTCTCGAAAAACCTTTTCGGTCAAACATTTAACGTTTGACCAGGCGAAAATCATTTACACACGAGAAACTTTTCTAGTCAACAGATTTATTTTGACTTGTCGAGAAACTTACTAACATACTGTTTCTTTACGATCGAAATAAATTCACGATCAAGAAATTTTTCTCGACCGAATGATTTTGAGCAATTTATCTCGCTCGTAAAATATTTCGCTGACAAGATTTCTTGCACGAGAACAATACTCAGTACATTCTATTTCGACGAAATTATTTTCGATCAAACTTTAAAGATTGAATCGAAAATAATTCTCGTTCTAATTTTCGAATCATACGCTACTAACGAATTTGTCACTTGTGAAGCACATTACATCATCTTCAAACCTTCAAAACAATTAACGAAGATCCTTCAACAACTCGACTACAATACAAAAATGGATGCATACTCGCTCGGAAATGACAACCGTCCGCCGATTTTGCAAAGAGGCGAACACACCGTGTGGCGAAGCCGCTTCCTAAATTTCATTGCTCTAAAGGATCAAGCCGAAAATCTGCTGCAGTCTCCTGAAGAGGGACCGACACAATTCTGGGTCCATGTACCTTGGGACGAAACAGCTACTCCTCCAATTCCACCTTCTAGGCGACTAAAGGAGCCTAATGAATACTCTTTGGAGAAAAGAGCTCGAGCTAAGGCTGATCTAGTAGCCATGAATACCCACATGCATGGCATCCCCAACGATATATACAGACAAATTGATAGCCTCTCATCGGCTAAAGGGATGTGTGATGAGCTGCATAGGGTGATGCAGAGGACGGAAGTTGGCATAAAGGCCAAAAAGGCGAACATTCTCACTACTTATGACTCCTTCAAAGAAACGCCGGAGGAGAGTCTATACGAAGTCTACCAAAGATACCTCACTCTTCTCAACGAGATGAGAAAAATAGAAATAACGAAGACCAACATGGAGACGAACATCAGAATTCTATCTTCTCTGCCCGCGGAATGGAAGAAAATATCCACTCAGATTCGACAAAATAAAGATCTAGAGGAGTTGGATGTCCATGTCGTGTTTGACAATCTAGCTCAGCATGAGGATGATATCAGCGAGATTCTCAAAGAGCAGAAAGGCAAACAGACCAAAGACACTGTTGCTTTAGTCTCTGAGAAGAGGAGCTCAAGATCAAGAAAGGAAAAGATCGTTAGGCCTCCTTCACCTTCAGAGTCGGAAAAAGAGTCAGACTCAGACTTGAGCCGAATTTGAAAGCTCTAGGAAAGCAGTTAGGTCTCATAGGACAAATGATGAGCAAGAAATACTTCAAGAAGAAGTCTTCAACCTCCGCCAATAGACTTCGGACTACAAGCTCTAAAAACAAAGAACGTGCACCAGAGAGCTCCGAGGTCAAGAATCCTAAGGAAGCTAAATGCTTCAATTGTGGCAAGCCAGGTCACATCGCCAGAGAGTGCACTCTTCCAAAGAAAAGAGATGCAAACTACTAATCCAGGAAGCTCCAATTGACGAAACAGAAGGAAGCTGTAGTAGCTCTCATGGCCGAACAGGACCAATGGCTCGAGGACACGTCGAGTTCTGAAGAAGAGAATCTAGCTCTCATGGCCCGTCTCGACAATGAATCAGACGCCGAAACATCCACTCAGACGGAAGGCGACAACGCATCCACTAAAGAGGTAATCTCTTCCTCCACATTATTGACCATATTAGAATCATATCAAACACAATATGCTAACATGAAACGTGAATAGAAAAGTATAAAGGAAGTAGAGAATAAACTTGAGAGATCTCAGGAGAAGATAGGTAGTCTCGAATCAGAACTTAGGAGCTCTAGAGCAAAAATAGAAGAACTTACTAAGAGCTTACATTCTAGAGAGACTAGTCAACCTCAATTAGGACAGCATAGTGAAAAGAAAGAATTAGAAGATAGGCTAGCAAATAACTATAATTGTTTGGTTAGGAATCAACGAAAAGCCACCTTAAATTGTAGGATAACTGAAGCTACCACTAAGATCACTAACTTAGAGGCTGAATTAGAAACATCAAATGCTAAGGTTAGTGAGCTTAGTAAGGAACTAGATGCCTGTCAAGCCGCTAAACTAACAATAGAAAATAATTATGCTCTTCTAACCGAGGAACGCAGGAAGTTATATGCTAAAATTAAAAAATTAGATGATCTTCTTACGCGTAGGGGACATTCCGAACAGACGATATTCTTGAATAGGCCCAAGGATATAGAGTTCTATAATCCAATAGAAGGCATAGGTTACACTAACCCACACATTTTACGGAAGAAGGAAATGTATGATATTAAGAACATGGGTTTAGTTGCAACCTCTCATAGAAACATTACGGAATCGACGTATGAAAATGCGTTCGACTCATCCATTAAACAAGCCTCACATGGGCCTGAGATCCCCTTGACTACAACGAACTAAATGAAAAGGACAAAAATAGGAAACCTTCCTTAACACCTGTCAGCGATTTAGTTCAAGTTCTACCTCCTGACTCTAAAGAATACCACGAGGAAGTAAAAAGGTTAATTATCAAAATTCTCTCTACAAACCCCTATCATAAAACAGATAAAGGAGTCACAAGCAAAACTAGATAAAGAAAGAGAGAATTTCGAAGCTGAAAAGAAAAAATTCTATAAGGAGATGGAAAATCTCAAGGCTTCCTCATCCTCCCAAACTACCTCTCACGCTATTTTAAAAAGCGTGAAAATTGAAAAATCGCCTTCGAAAGATCAAAAGAGCATTAATAATTCTATTAAAAGTGCTAAGACTAATTCTATTTCACCTACGTCCACAGCGAGCGTAGGGCCGGCATTGAAAATGAAGGGGAGAGTGTCTAGTTTTAAAATAAAGAAGGAGCCAGTGGATTTTCATGTTTCTAAAAATGTTACTCCTTCTGTTAAAATAAAAGACACTCGTAGTAACAAAAGAGCCATTTCTACGTTCAAAATAATTGCTTCTACTCGTTCACTTCAGCCGATCACGTTTAGAAGCAAAAATTTTGAAATAGGCTCTACCTCAAAAATTACTCTTAATCATTCTGAAACAAATGCCACAAGGAAGACCGGTAGGAAACAAGATCCAGCCATAAAGAAAGCTTATGGCGCTGTACACGCCTGTGCTCACCTAAGGTATCCCGTAAAGATTGAGTCCCCCAAGCACCTTAGGAGATTATCAAAAGAAAAGATCTTTTCCTCGGTCAAAACTTCCAAAGCATTTGTACATGCTGAAATTAACCTTCCCTGCAAGGTTCAACCAAATGGGTTCCTAAATCTCCATCTAGGACGACAAAAGCCAAAAAGGCCAAGTCTCCTATAGTGGCAAAACCCGAACCCACTTCTCCAAAAGTGGAATGGGTTAGTAAAACTCCTCCAAATAAGAATTTAGGAATCATATCTGAACCAAAAAATAAATCTGCTAATCTGAGAGGACCCATGCTTAAGGGGTACATAAAGCTCTCTAATTTGTTTTTGCAGATCCATCATGTGTGGTACCTCCACTCTGGTTGCTCCACACACATGACTGGTAAACAAGAGCTGCTGAGCAACTACAAAGACCGACCGAACGGCAAAGTCAGATTTGAAAACAAGGACTCAGCTCCAATTCTTGGATTTGGAGTTATCATTCTGTAGAATCTGACAATAGAAGATGTCTCGTACGTCGAAGGCCTCCGCCATAACTTGTTCAGCATAGGCCAGTTCTGTGACAAAGGATTCCAGGTGGTCTTTCATGCTGACCGGTGCAGAATTTGGGATAGTCAGGACATAGAACTCCTTCAAGGATTTCGGAAATCCAATCTTTACATGATAACCCGACGTCCGTGCGGCCCTCGACAGCTGTATGCCTCATCTCTCAGATTGATTTATAAAGGAACAGCCTATGACATCAACGACTGTCTCATCTGAATATGAAAGCTTTCCAACGTATTTCCACGAAAAAGTTGGTTCACGGTCTTCCAACTATACTACTACAAAGGGAGCATCAGTGTTCAGCATCAGTTAGGAAAAATGAAGCGAGCGTCCCATCATGTCAAGCAAATTGCTTCTACTTCTCGCCCATTGGAATTAATCCACATGGACCTCTGTGGACCAATGCAGACACAGAGTATCAATGGACGCAAGTATGTGCTAGTTATCGTCGATGACCACTCTTGCTACATCTCATAACCCGTAATCACTGGTGTGTTGGCACAAAACCAACAGAAGATGGCAACAACTTCGAAGTCAATGTCAGAAGAAGCAACGAGACTTGTATTAGACGATTTGGATTCTCTCTTCGAACCAGTATATCGGTCATGCACTACTACACCTATAGTGGATTCTCTACCCAACGAGACCGACGTACCAAGTTCATCTCACGTCTCTACCCCACCCGACTCAGAATTGCCACAGAACAACATCGAACCTACAGTGGTCCTCGAGGAAGTATCATCAGAGACGATCGATCCAAGTGCAGAATTAGAACTTCCTCAGACAATTGATCAATCAGAGACTATAGAAAATCTAGGCCCACAGATGGCTGATGCATCGACTTCAGCCTTGCCTCATGAGCGCAAGTGGACTAGAGGTCACCCGGTTGATCAGATAATTGGCGATCCTTCGGATGGTGTGAGGACACGTTGTCAACACAGTCCTTTCAGTTGCTTCCTGAGCCAAAACGAGCCTACTAAGGTAGCAGATGCACTTCGAGACCTGGATTGGACAATTGTGATGCAAGAGAAAATCAATCAATTCGAACGTCTTCAGGTGTGGACCTTGGTACCACGTCCACATGGGAAAACAACTGTCGGAACTAAACGGGTATCAAGACCAAGAAAAATGAAGATGGTGAAGTATCCGGAACAAAGCAAGGCTAGTTGCGAAGGGATACAATCAACAGGAAGGCATCGACTATGACGAGACATATGCTCTTGTTGCCCGAATCGAAGCTATCCGCCTTCTCCTGGCTTATGCGGCTCACAAAGACTTCAAAGTCTATCAGATGGATGTTAAGACCGCCTTTCTCAACGACGTGTTAAAAGAAGAAGTCTACATCGCTCAGCCAGAAGGTTTCGTTGATCAAGAACATCCCGATCATGTCTATCGCTTGGACAAAGCTCTCTATGGACTAAAACAAACCCCACGTGCTTGGTACGATGTCCTGAGCGAATTCCTCGTGAAGTCTGGATTCATACGAGGAACGATAGACACAACCCTCTTCATCAAATGGCAAGACAAAGATATGATGGTCGTTCAAGTATACGTCGACGACATCATCTTCGGATCAACTAATCCGCGGCTTTGCACAAAGTTCGGAGATCAATGAAAAGCAAGTTCGACATGAGTCACATGGGAGAGATGCAGTTCTTCTTAGGACTACAAATATAGTCAACTCGAAGATGGGATCTTCATCAGTCAGACAAAATACATCAAGGATATTTTGAAGAAATTCCATCAAGACCAGAGCAAGCCTCTCAGCACTCCTATGTCACCAAGCTGCAAGTTGGATGCCGATCCCTCTGGCAAGTCGGTCGACATCACACTATATCGAAGCACCATTGGATCTCTTCTCTACCTCACTTCGAGCCGGCCGGAAATCATGTTTGCCACCTGCTTATGTGCCCGTTTCAAGCCGATCCCAAAGAATCCCATATGCTCGCTGTTAAAAGGATCCTGCGTTACCTTAAGGGCACTTCTACCCTTGGACTATGGTATCCAAGGGGTACGAATTTCAAATTTATTGGCTACACTGACGCTGATTATGCAGGTTGCCGAATGGACAGGAAAAGCACGTCCGGTGGCGCTTAATTTCTAGGCGAAAAGTTGGTCTGCTGGTCATCCAAAAAGCAGAACTGTGTGTCAACTTCGACGGCCGAAGCAGAATACGTGGCTGCCGCCAGTTGTTGCTCCCAGATGCTGTGGATGCGGACAAAACTTCGCGACTATGGGTACAATTTAAATAATGTACCCATATATACTGATAGTCAAAGTGTCATCGCTATTACTTGCAATCCTGTTCATCACTCACGCACAAAACACATAGACATTAGATATCATTTTATCAAAGATCACGTAGAAAAAGGCACGATAGATATGTATTTTGTGAACACGGAATTTCAACTAGCCGACATTTTCACCAAGGCTTTGGATGAGAAACGATTCCAATTCCTTGTCGGAAAATTAAGCATGTTGAATCTTTCGTAATATGTGCATTACCTTATCTTCTGTGCTATCACATGCTCTATTCTATGTGTTTTCAATGCTTATTTATCTTTATCTTGCGTGATATCAAAAATTATATAAAAATATAATATAAAGGGGTATGACGAAATTCTTTAGGATGCTTTGATCTAAAGTCACTTAGAATTTTACCCCGATATGCGATTGATTTAATTGCTTAAAATTGTCAGTCTAAGTCGCATTCTCGTGTCTAAAAGGTCATTTGATTGTTCCACTAGACACAAAGTCACTTTACATAAGTGAGAATTCAAGCCTTGTTCCATTTTCTTCATTTGGATCGATTTCTCGAGTGAGTCACACATCAATTACTTGTCTTACCTAGTGAGTCTTGGTTTCATACTTACACTGCTTTAGATCGTTAGGAAAATGATAAGGGCACCTAGGTTATTCCTCACTCGGCCTTATATAAATTTTCCCTCACATTAGCCTTTAGTCATCCACTTTGAGCCTTCTCCGATATCCTTTTCTTCCTTTGAAACCCATTCCAAGCCTTCAACCAAATTCTATACTCTTCGAATGGTTGTTCAAACGAGAAAAGGAGGGGGAGAAAATAAAAGAAACAAAAAGATGATGACAAAAGAAGGCATTGCTCAACGCGCAAAAATCAGACCAAAGGAACCTGCTTTTCGACTATCTCTTAGAAGGTGGCATGGATCCTGCTGCGAACTTCTCCAACGATAATCTCGTACGCTCGTCAGAACGGCTGGAAGAGGAGCACCACGAAGTGAACTTCTCCAACGATAATCCGGTCTTATGTCGGGAAACGAGAAGAGGAGCGCAACCTCGGGTACGAATTCCATAACCGTGAACTTTTCCAAAAAGATAATCTCTGAAACCTCTCTAGGGATTAAGAGAAGATGAGCGCGGTATCGGCCCGAGAACCAACAAGAAGAACTTCGCCTATGATAATCTCCTATAGCCTCGTGGAGAAGCGGAGCTTCAGCTTGAGCATAACATAAAAAGGGATAGTTCTTAAAAGAAGAAGAGGGAGAAAAGATTGAAAAGAAGAAAGACGCCGAAAAAAAAGGAGACGGACGTAGAAATGGAAGCTGACGAAGAGATAAGCTCACTTTCCTCCAAATTCCTTCCCTTCTAAGTCCTAGCCAAACTATAACCCTTACAACCCTTTGATTCCAATCGATGATCTCTCGCTTAGGTGAAATGACTAAAAACTGCCTCGATCACAGGTAAATTGACTTAAAATTGCTTGTGTTGACTTGAGTGATATAAATATAAAAATCCCAAGTTAGAAATTATTGAGTGCAAGAGCGAACCTAGTGAGAGTTGTCGAAATGTGACCAGTCTATGAACTTATATAGTTTGACGACATGACTTGACGGCATTTTCCTCTTTCAAATGTCTCATAAAATTTTAGGTGTGACGATTGATCGAAGCAAAATAATCTGACCACTTACTATAATAATAGTAAAATACGAAAAAAATAATAATAAAAATATATATATATATACTATATATATAGGTAAATAATAAAAAATAATAATAATAAAAAAAATAATAAAAAAAAATGTTCTCACAATTTTGACATGAAATGTTATGTTTCATATGCGTTGAATTGAATAAATGCGAATTTTTCTATCGCACATTCTAAATGCAATTATAGATTGCATTGGTACTGAATTGTTTAAATGCGATAAATTTTTCATTGCTCTTACCCTCACACAATATTTTAAGTACATGCTTACTTAATAAATTTGTGTGTTATATGCTCGTGACTTGAATTGATATCATATGCTTGCATAATTAGTCAATTCTTGCGCATCATTTGAGGGGGACCAAATATAAAAATCGTCCATTAGCTCTGAATGTTCTTGACGTTTTTCTCTAAGTGTTTCAGATTCCTTCAAACAAAATTACAGAGCAAGACGTCGACACTACATGAAAATGGAGCTAGTCACAGACCATATATTTCACGCCTAAAATAATTGTTGAGTAACTCCATTATTTCTAACATCTTCTTTCTAAGTGGTACAGATTTTAATTTCTGCCAGGGAATCAAGAAGTTACTACACGGAAAATACAGGGAGTTAATTGCATTTATTTTAATTCTAAGGGGGAGCCTTACTATGTGATTATATTTGAAATAGGGGTCAATCTGAAAATTTTAGAAGTACTCACTATCGAGAAACTAAATAGAAGACTTCACGATCATAAGTTTCTCGATCGTAAACAGTGTTGGAAACGATTTTGATTGGCCATGATAATTTGTGATCGAAAAATTTGAATTGAGAAGCAATTTTCGAATCAAAAGTTTCTCGAGCGCAAATAGTAATGGGCCTGATCCATTTAATCGCAAACGTCTAATCGCAAACCCAAAATTGATTTACAGCGTGTTATTAAAAGTTCACTTTTTGTTAGTCGAAAAACTTCTTCTCACGCAACCCTAATCGCAAAAAATTCTCTCTCGCGAAAAACTTTCACAGACAGTCTAATATTCTCAAATCTTTCGATTTTCAAACAATTAAACTGTCTGTCTAGGTAGAAATGAGATTCTTTTAACATTTGCGTGTGATTTACATTCGTTAGCATCTACATTCTGAAGTTTTTCGCATGATTGAGCTTAGATTTTCGACTGTTCTTCAAAAATGAGAAAAACCATAACTATTTCATAGTGATTTAGGCTTGATTTTGAGTCTTATCTGAGTTTAATGCCTGCGCTTAAGATAGTTTCGATATTCTCTGTGAATCTGGTAGAATGAATCATCGGAAAATCTGAATCTTCGATTGAAATTTAAGTCTGGATGAAACTGGGCTTTGAATGTTTGAAGCCATCGAAGAACTTTTTCGATCGCAAAACAGTCTTAAATTGAATTCCGATTTAATTGAGATACTTTTTGTATTAAATTACTTTTCGATCGATAAAATTCTGATTTAGTCGCTAAGATAGAAGATTTTGACCGAAAAATTACCATCGAGAAATCTAATTAGGATTTTTGTGAGCGAAAAACTTAAGCAGTGATTAGATAATTAAGATGCAAATTTTATCGAGCGAAAAACTTACTATCGCAAAATAGAATTTTCAATTTAATTTCAAATTGGTAGCAAAAATTTAGCAGCGAAAAATTAATTATTCAACGCTTAATTTTTCGATCGTAAAATACGCCGCTTAGGATTTAATTGATCAAAAAATTTCTCGACGATTGACTTAGTCTTTCGTTGACTAATTTCTCGATAAAAATATTTCGCAGTGAAAAATTTTACTTACAATCGAAAATTACATACCGCTCGACAAATTTCAAATCGAAAAATTTTATTCAATCGAAGAAATTTCTCGACATTAAATTTACCTGAGAAATAATTTCTCGATCGTAAATTTACACGGAATTTTTCTCGATCGTAAAATTGATCGACTATAGTCTAGATTTCAACTTCAACACTTAGAAAATTTTTCTCTAAGCCTTTTACATTGTAGTGAACATTAGCGAATAAAATTTCTCGATCGAAAAATTACACGGAAACATTTCAATTGAAATCAATGCATCAGAAATCAATTTGAAATTCAATTTTATCGAGTGAAAAATTTCTCGGCATGAACAGTGACCTTACCCGCGACTAAACACTTAGAAAATTTCCGAACCCTTTCTCACGCGTTAAGTGTTTAATATGAAATTACAATCACGCCATTACATTTTTTTTTTCAAAATCGAGTATCCTATATGCATATCATATGATTTCAATTCAAAATTCATCAAACATGTCACAAATTGATACAATATTATAGTTTGATGAAATTAAATGCATTTTCGACTAAAATAAAAAATTATGAACTAATGAACTTTTGTATCTCTTTATTCCTTTTCGGATGGATCGCTATCCTCGATACAATCACATATACGACCACAACATGTATTTGAAGGTCCAAGATACGAACTTCCAGCTCGATCTGAGCACATTTCGATGCCCGGACGAGATAATCGTATCTATCCTGCGAGGCCACCCCATCTGGCACGCACTCACGGTCACCGCCTCAGTGCCGATGGTCTATCTCCAGCAATTCTTGGGATACATAGAAGGAGCTGTAGCGAATGGGGCATTCTCCTTCACGACGAGAGTTGGGACGCGGCATATTCATATGAGGAAGAGCCAGTTCGGCATGATATTGGACTTGCCCCAAAGCGACAACTACGACCTGCTCCCGTCGGACGCAGAGATGGTCCACGACTTCATGCAAATGGGATATCAACCGCAACTCACAAAATTAGCTTAGGTCCAGAGCAGCGGTATCCCTCACCCCTGGGAGACATTGTTCGGGATAGTGAACACCCAAGCACACTGGATTCGACGAGGGCAACGGCAATATACTGCGGATCTTTCACGGTCTCGCGTTTGCAAGAACCTCCGACTTGCACAGCTGATCTGGAATGATCGAGCTGAACAGATCCGGCTGAAGGAGAACTGAAGGTCGAAGAACATGCCCTATGCTCGATAGTTCAACGTGATCATCAGGGAGTTCATGGAGTTACATGCGGAGAACATCCCCCAGCTGCCTCCCGGTGGAAACTATCAGCCGCCAAGGCTAAAGTTCTTCCACAACCCACGGCTCACGGACCTGGACCAACCGTCGATGCCGATTCCGCTCAACCTACTCAGGCTCGCCGACTCCGCGGGAGCTGAGTATCAGAGATTCTACCGGAAACACAACTTAACAGAGCAAATGATCAGAGGGCCCCCGACAGATTACCATGTGAGCCCACCCCAACCGGAACACCAGCCAAGCCCTGACGACACGATGATCGATGTTGTCGCTCAGGAGCTTCAACAGGAGTCTCCCTTGGTCGAAGAACCAATGCCCGACGTAGAAGATACTTTGATAGACGTCGTGGCTACCAAGATGGCGCTCAAGACTCCTGCACACGAATACCAAGTGGAAGTGCCCATACATGTCGGCGTGCTCGAAGAAACCGTTGAGGAGGTTCTTCAAACAGTCGTACAGCCCGAGGTCGAATTGGGGCAAACCTCTCTTCCACTGGTGACGCATCAGGCATTGGAGAACGTCGATCGAGACCTTACTCCTCACACCGCCACCCCGTCTGACACAATGTCTGACGAGGAAATTAGCCTGATAAGGAGTACTCCCAGGAGACTTAGTATTCAGTTGGAGTCGCTTTTCCCGGCCGTCATCACCGCACCAGATACTATGCTAACCACATCGACAAGTGTTGCTGGCACTTCATCGCTCAATCTTGAGCCGCAACCTACCCTCGTGGTGTCTGGTTCGCAGGCGCAACCTGAGCCTGCCATAACACCCATATAGGGGAATCTTCAAGAGTCGACTCGAGGATTGGGTGGAAGTCTCATACAGTCACAACCTCAAGTGACTGTGAGCCAACCCGCAGAGTCGGTGTCTACTCATGGGTTGATAACAGGCGACATCAGTCGTCTTGGTCCATCCACAGAGGCGTCCGCACCCTTTGTGATGAACGAGCAGTTTCAGGCCGCTCTCTCTGCCGCCATACAGTAAATGGAAGATAAAATCACGGAGAGAGTACTACAAGCCATCGAGACATCCCGAAGAGATACTGGGAAAGCACCTGTCTCAGAAGGGCCTTCGTCACAAACCAACCCCACACCTCCACAACCCACACCCACCGACCCTTTAGCCACTTCCTCCATCCTCATCAAGCCATACACAATACCCATCACCGAGCTCCACGACACTCTCCTCGCCCGTTTAATAGGCCTTTCCATCCGATCACCTCAAGAAGACTCCCTCTATCGGCGATTGGTGGATCACCCTGAGCCACCGACGAACACTTGCCGAGGCCAAAGCTCCCACTCACGGCGCAGACATGATGATCCTGATGACCAGAACCATCATGAGGGGGAGAACAGGCCGATGACATCTACATCTAGCCAAGGACAAGGCTCGGGCGCTACGCAGACACGCGCTGAAGCTGGCGAAACTCAAACTCAAACCCAAACCCAAACCACCTGCACCACGCACCGCACAGCCACTCTACCACATAACACCACCCACACCACGAACCGCACAGCCACTCTACCACATAACGACCCACTTACCGTTACCCTTCGGACGCATCCTCCCACACCGCCGATCTATTCAAGCCCCTTGCTTTCGGAAGAAGAAGCAAGCGTAGCAATGCTCGTGGCCCTAGCTGGTACCCAAGCAACTCCCTCAGTCGCTCCAGACCAACCGGGTCCCTCAGGACATGGCGTCAATCCACATGAGGTCCTAGATAAATATATCTTCGAAGGACAGTGGATGACCCATTCCATGCCCGAGGAGCATCAGAGACGACGACTTCAGGACGTCCGCCACTTTTTACAACAAGCATCTGTTGACCTCGTTATCATAGAAGATGACGAACTTCTGGAAGGTGAAGATTATCAACGAGACATCCCAAGGCTACCCGAGTTGATCGCACAACGAGCAGTGTCCCCCACCAGAGAGATGCCAGGGACCGTTCGGATCGACACGTCGTGGGAAAACATCAGAATAGAGATACCCTTCCTAAAAGAAGTCAGGGAAAATATTTGGAGGTCACCAGATAGAGTCAAGAAGCCGGATGAGTTCGAGCTGAGAGGGATCTCTCACTAGGATCAGCAGAAGAGAATGACGTATCTATGGATGCTGACCCAACTAGGACCGGACGTAAGGCTGGGGATCCCAAAGAATCGACTCAAGAGTCTTTTCAAGGAACTCTCCCCAATTTGCCAACTCCTCAGTGTCTATTGTGCCAAAGAAGGACTTCCAACACCTCACTATGTTATAGAGCGAGTGGACAGAACCCGAGAGGAACTGAGCGAGAGCGACCTGCCGTACCTCCCCGCCGATGAAGTATATCACCTTTATCAGCTGTACGTGGAGAAGTACAAAGGTCCTCAGGGCTTCATCAAGAAAGAAGGCCTCGAAGGGCTCTACCGGTTTCATGTTGCGACAAGTCAAGTACTTCGCCGCTCACGACCTTCAGATGGCGCTTGAGAGTAATATGAAGAAGGTCAACATGGCCGAACCACTCTTCAAAGGACCTGAGATCGAGAGGCTTCCAAGCAATCACGTGCATATCAACTATGTCATCGGCATAACCTACAACAACCCAATTGCCAAGAAGAATAGGTTGATGCTGAAGCTCAGGGAAACGGTTAGAGACTATGAGCATGCACTGGGCTTGCACAGATCATACTACGCCCGACAAGGACGAACAGCGCGGAGACGCAATCAAGCACAAAGGGGAGAATGTAGAATACTATTTCTAATTGTGCTTGATTTTATTAGTCGTTCTTGTAACTTGGGCGTTTTGTATAATAGTCCTTAGAATAGGACTAGTTTGATATTTATACCAAGCTTGTTTGGTATAAATACATGTAAAGAATTTGAGCTGAACATAGAAAGTTTTGAAAATTGATCCGAAAGGCTTGCATTCAATTTCTAGAGAGAGAAACAATAGTAACTTTCGCACTCTACTCGAATTCTCTCTCACGATCTACATTTGACTTTTTCGATCGAATTTCATTGATCATCATAATCGTCGAATTACTTTGAATTCCTGCGTAGGATCTTAGAGTTGTTAACCACAAGACCTAACATTGATCCTTTGTTAACTCTCGTAGAAGTCCTGGTTCTGAACTGATTTGTGCAGAAACTACTCGGTCTACTTTGTCAGACGTTACGTTAATGCTTTCCATAACAGATATTTTCTCTTGAGGTATACTCGATAGGCTTTTGATATTGTCGAGTATCCCACCAGTATTCCTTCAAATGCATTTGGGTCGAGTTTCCCTCTATCTTCACGATCGTTTGCTACGTAGCACTTGCATCCAAAGACTCTCAGGAAAGATACGTCCGGCACTCTGCGATTTATCAACTCGTAGGGAGTCCTATTGAACCTCTTGTGAAGGGACCCACGATTTTGCGTGAAGCAGGCTGTGTTCATTGCTTCGGCTCTCAAGAAGTGAGGTAGTCCAGAGTGAATGAGGAGTGTACGAGTTGCTTCAACTAAGGTTTTGTCCTTGTGCTCGACTACCCCGTTTTGTTGAGGTGTTTTCGCCACTGCGAACTGTTGGGTGATTCCAAATGATGCATAGAAATCACTGAGTTTTCTGTTCTTGAATTCTGTCCCATTATCAGTTCTGATGATTTGTACACTTAGTTGGTAGAGGTTTTGAGCGGTTTCGATAAACTCAATGATTTGTCCTGGAGTTTCGTCATTGGTTCTGAGAAATTTGGTCCATCTGTAGCGCGAGAAATCATCCACAATAACTAGCACATATCTTCGTCCATTGATGGTCTGAGTGCGCATGGATCCACACAGATCCATATGAATGAGTTCGAGAGGTTTGGAAGTTGAGGCTATGTGTTTGGTCCGGTGAGATGCTTTCCTTATCTTTCCCATTTCACACGCCGAGCAAAGATGTTCTTGTGATATCTGAACGAGGGAAGTCCTTTGACCAAGTTTTCTGATCGCAATTTGTTAAGGTCTTTGAAGTTGAGATGGGAAAGTCGCTGATGCCAGAGATCGTTCTGATGTAGAGAGGCTCGAGAGATGAGGCATGTCGGTCGGACAGTCTTGAGGTCAATGGAGTTGAGATTCGTCTTCCTGTGGCCAGTGAGTAGCTCTCTTCCATTGTTATCTGTGACACTACATTTGCTGGTCTCGAAGTTCACCTTGTAGCCTTTGTCACAGAAACGTCCAATGCTGAATAAATTGTAGCTCAGTCCTTCGTCGTAGGACACCCCTTTGATGGTCAGCCTGTCATGGATGAGATCACCTGTTCCTAGCATGGATACAGATTGTCCGTTTCCAAAGTAGACCTTTCCGAGAAATCCTTCGGAAAAGTTGCTCAACAGCTCTTTGTTCCCGGTCATGTGTGAGGAGCAACCTAAATCTAAGTACCACACATGACGGACCTGCAAAAAGAATCAAGGAAGCTTAGGTATCCATTTATAGATGGGTCCTTCTTTGATAGCAGGTGTAGATGCTAATTTATTCGTTGCTAGTTTTAGTTCTTTGTTGGATTGTTGGATAACTGGTTTAAGAATCCAAGCTTGACGATTTCCTACAGGATGCAGTTGGGATTTCGGAATCCAAATCTGTTTTTGACTTAATTTCTTGTTCGGCTTGGTCTTGGAGGTGGTGTGTTTTTTACTTTAGATTTGATAGTATGATTGGACGGCGTGGGAGATATGCCCTTAGAACGAGTGCTATGTGACGTGGAAGCGTTTTTGCTGAAATGACTGTCACGAGGGTGCGAAAGTACATCATTGTTTACATGACAGAATTTTGATTTTAAGGCATGAAATAACGAAACACGTTCTGCGACATTACAAGAAGTCACTTTTGGAAATGCAAAAGATTTCGAAACATGAGAAGAAAGGTTGGAGATTGGTCTCTTCTTCTTTTCAGGAACTGTTGCCTTCTTTGCTGAGCCAGATCAAACTTTCTTCGCTTCATTAGATCTCACGCCTTTGTCTGTGGGTACATGTGATACTAAATTTGTGTGAGATAAAGGAATTTTCTTTGTAGTTTGCTTGCATTTATATGTAGAGGATTCTGGAACAGGACGAGAGGTGGAAGGTTTGTAAGCGTCAGGAAAATTTTCAAGAGTATAAATTTTGCTCAACAAGACAGTTCTCTCTTCTTCGTGGGCATTCTTTTCCGATTCTAGAGAGGCTGTCAAGGCACCTATTTTGCGTATAATCTCTTGAATGTAGATAAATGAATAAATAGGTTTAGCCTGTTCGTCAGTGTCTTCCTGAATTTCGCGTCCAAATGGTGACATGTAATCATCAGAGAGTGTTATCTCTCTTGTTTTGTAGCTATTATTGAGTTCGGTATAGTCACACGCGATTTGAGCCCATTCTTTATTCCTCCGTTTCTTTTCGTCGGATTCAGCCACCTCTCTTGATCCTACGAAGGGCCTTAGTTGTTCTATGCTTAACCCAAGGCGTTTAATGTTGTACAGAGAAAGTACTTTATCTGTTTCAGGGTTAGTGGTGGGCTCAAATCCCAACCCTTCGCGGGGATCATAGAATTCTATGTCTTTAGGTTGGCTAAGGAACATGGTTCGTTCACTTTGACCTCTTTTGGTGTTGATGTCCTCTAATTCCTTGATTTCTTGTATAGACGAACACATTCGTTTGTGATTAGTTCGTATTGAGACAATACATTTACCCGTTCTTCCTCACTGTCTTTCAAGCTTCTACACATATCGCTAATTTGTTTTTCCTTGCTTTCTATAAGATCGTCTAAAGTCTTTGCTTTAGTTTCAGACAGGGTCAAGGATTTATTAAGAATTGCTATCTCTTCCCGTTGTTTGTTTAATAAGGCATAATTTTTGTCAAAATTGCTTTGGAGTTCTGAGTCATTACGATTCATGGAGAGTTCGGCTATCCTACGTTCAAGTTTAGTGAAATCATTTAGGGATGGAGTGTATACCTCCAGGTCGGATGATGAGACAATTCCCGCCTCCTTGCGCTGTGAGAGCTGAAATTTTTTCTTTTAGTATTCAGTGTCTTTCTTCTTAGGTCTGAAGCATTCAGAAGCAAAGTGACCCGGCTTGCCACAATTGAAGCACTTCTTTACTACTTCAGATTTCTTAGTTTCAGACTCTTCAGGGGCAACGAACTTCTGTTTCCCGCCCGAGGTTCGTTGTTTGTCGAAGGAAGATGATGATTTCTTGGAGCTCATCTTATTGACCGTCTCTGAGATCACTGCCAGTTTCTTTCTGATTGATTCGAGTTCCTCCTCAGATTCTTGGTCGGATTCAGTGTCAGAAGTGTCAGATTGAATGACCTGCTTCCCTTTAGAGGTTCTCGAGCTCCTGTTGCTTGTCTTAGAGGTCACGAGTGCAATTGGTTCTATGTCGACATTTGGTTTTCCTTAGTTCTTGATTTCTTTGGCATACTGCGAGTATTGTGAGAGATTATCGTGTAGGGAGTGAATATCCATGCCATCCAGATCTTTGTTCTGTTGCTTAACCAGAACTGCACGTCCCTACTCAGGTTGAAGTGCGGAAAGGAACTTGATGTTATGTTCTAGATTGGAGCGTTGGATGTTGATCTTTCTCATCTCGTTGATGATGGTCAGGAAGCGAAGGTAAACATCTCGAAGTTCATCCCCCTCCTTAGCTTTGAAGGAGTCATAGGCAGTAAGGATGCTGGACATAGTTGATCTTTCTCATCTCGTTGCTTGTAGACATCATTTGGCAGAGCCTGAAGTACATAGTGTCGAGCAAGCTTGTCTGCTCTGGCTCGTGTTCTCTCAGCATCATTGTATCGACTAGGGTCCTTAGGAGTTCTTCTCTCTTGGATCGGAGGAACAGCATCGGGTTGAGCAGGGATGATGGTCCAAAATTGAGCAGGTCCCTCAAAAAGGGAGGAAAGCATGTCGTTTGAGAGGTCCGCATCCTTGATTTCTATGAAGTTGATGAATCGTTGCCTTCAGATGCCGTACTCTCCCATCTTAGTAGTGGTGCACGGTTGTTAGATTCAATAGCAAGACCGTCCATGTTTTCGTTTGGCAATGATCGTTAAGGATTGGACTTTCGCCGAGCAATTAGCGGAAAAATTACTCCCAAAAACAGTGGAAAAAATCGACAATGAGTTTTCAAGCAAAAGCTTCGTCAAATCACGTCGGAATCGAGCAAAACTGGATTCAAATGGAAGATATTGATCCGCGTTAGGCTCTGATACCACTTGTTGGCTCTTTTATTACCAAACAAGGATCAAAAGAAAGGTTTGAATGTAAAAAACATGATGAACACCTTGAGTGCGTGTTAGTGTGTGTTTTTCTAAGGAAAAGTACAAGGTGGCATACCTTTTTAATTCTTTTGATAAACCCTAATTAGGGTAAGTTGGGGCTTTATCTACCACAAGTATTCGGTATATTAAAGCCCAATACAGAACTCCTACATAATATCATAAGTCACCCCAAACTACTACAACCCACTAAATAAGCATATATTAACCCAAAATTACATAAATTAAAGGATGCTACAAAATATTCCTAACATTCACGGTTATGGAATTCGAGCCTAATGCCGTGCTCCTTTTCTCGTTGTCTCGATATAAGATCGCATAATCGTTGGAGAAGTTCACTTCGTGGTGCTCCTCTTTCCAGCCGTTCTGACGAGTTTACGAGATTATTGAAGGAGAAGTTCACATCAAGACCCATGCCCTCTTCTTATGATTTGAGGTTGTGATAGTCGAGAGGCAGGTTCTTTTGGTCTGCTTTTTGTGCGTTGAGCATTCCTCGTGTGCGTTTTCCACCTGCTTTTGTCATTTTTTTCTTTGTCGTTTCCCCTCTTTTTCTTGATTGAATATCCCACCGAAGTCATAAATTTTCAGTTGAAGGCTTAAAGGGGTTTTCAATTGAAGAAAAGGAATTTGGAGAAGGCTCAGGAGGGATGACTAAAGGCAATGGTAAAGGAATGAAATTTTGTATTTGGCCGAGTGAGGTATTTCCAAAGTGCCCTAATCATTTTCCGAACGATCTATTACAAGGCAAGTATGAGGCCAAGAATTACTAGTTAAGACAAGCAATTAATCTGTGACTCACTCAAGACTAGATCCGTCGAAAGAAATAAAAAAGGCTAGAAACCTCACTTATATGAAGTGGCTTTGTGTCTAGTAGAACAAACTAATGCCTTTAGACACAAGAATGTGACTTAGACTGACCAAATTAAGCAATAAATCAGTCTCGTGTTAGTGAAATCTACTCGTGACGTAGATCGAGTATCCTATAGATATCGTCATGCCCTTAATATTATACTTACATGTATAATTTTTGTATTTTCAAAGTATTTTTGTATTATTTTTATTAAATAGCATTAAAGTATAGAAAACACGTAGCATAGAACATGTGAAAGCACGTAGGATCACATAATGCACAAATCACGGAAGGTTCAACATGCCTAGTTTTCCGACAAGGAATTAGAACCGTTTTTCATCCAATGCCTCGGTGAAAATGTCAGCTAGTTGATATTCTGTGTTCAAAAAATACATGTCAATGGTGCCTTTTGCTACGTGACCTTTGATGAAGTGATATCGTATGTCTGTGTTTTGTGCGTGAGTGGTGAACGGGATTACACATAATTGCAATGGAACTTTGGCTATCGCTATAAATGAGTATATTATTTAGATTGTACCCATAATTGCGAAGCTGAGTCCGCATCCATAGCCTTTGTGAGCAACAGCTGGCGGCTGCGACGTATTCTGCCTCGGCTATCGATGTCGAAACGTAGTTCTGCTTCTTAGATGACCGGCAGACTAGCTTTTTGCCTAGAAATGGAGTGCCACCGGATGTACTTTTCCTGTCCATTCGGCAACCTGCATAATCAGCGTCAGTGTAGCCAATCAATTTGAAATTTGTGTCTTTAGGATACCATAAATCTAAGGTCGAAGTGCCCTTTAGATAGCGAAGAATCCGCTTGACCGCAAGCATCTGAGATTCTTTGGGTCGGCTTGGAAACGAGCGTATAGACATGTGGCAAACATGATGTCCGACCGGTTTGAGGTGAGATAAAGAAGAGAGCCGATGATGCTGCGATATAGTGTGATGTCGACCGCTTTTCCCCCAATTCGCAAGTGTTTTCTACATGAATATGGGTATTTATTTCCTGAAATTATGTATTTTAGACCATGATTTAGGTATATTTTATTATTGAATTCAAGTACTCGACCGTAAACGAAAGTGATGTGGCTAGAACTAATTTTGTGGTGTTGCTGAGGATCAATGTTCTTATTATGTAGAATGCTTGATAAAACCAACCATTTCTGTTAGGTCCTCAGATTAACAACTCTACGATCCTAGGCTAGAAACCATAGCAATTCGATCGTTTAGATGATCAATTGAATTCGATCGAAAAACTCAAAATAAGAACAAGAGAGAGAATTCAATTAGAGTGAGAAAGTTACTGTTGTTTCTCTCTCTAGAAGTCGATTTGCAAGCCCTTCGGATCAATCTTGGTATAAATATCTAACTAGTCCTTAATCTAAAGACTAATATAAGTAAAGCCCCTAATTACAAGGACAACTAATGAAATCAAGCACAATTACAAATGATATTCTACATTCTCCCATTTGTGCTTGATTGCGTTTCCGCGCTGTTCGTCCTTGTCGGGCATAGTACGATCTGCGCAAGCCAAGCGCATGCTCGTAGTCCCTAACGATCTCCTTGAGCTTCAGGCGCTCCTCGATGTCATCCAACAATTCCATCAGGAGCGGTTGTTCTCTCACAAACCGGTGGATCCTCAGCATCGTGTCTCTATTTATCTCTTCCAACCTCTGTTCGATATTTCGCCTGACGATCTTGAGGGTTCCGTCGCAAAACTTGTGAATTTCTGTCTTCAGCATCATCCTGGTCTTCTTGGCAATTGGATTGTTGTAGGTTATGCCGGTGACAGAGCTGATGTGTATGTGATTGCTTGGAAGTCTCTCGATCTCAGGTCCTTTGAGGAGTGGTTCGGCCATGTTGACCTTCTTCATGTTGCTCTCAAGCGCCATTTGAATATCGTGAGCGGCAAAGTATTTGACTTGTCGCATCATGAACCGATAGAGCCCTTCGAGGCCTTCTTTCTTGATGAAGCCCTGAGGACCTTTGTACTTCTCCACGTATAGCTGATAAATTGGCAAATTGGGGAGAGTTCCCTGAAGTGACTCTTCAGTCGATTCTTCGGGATCCCCAGCCTCACGTCCGGTCCTAGTTGGGTCAGCATCCACAGATATGTCATTCTCTTCTGCTGATCCCAGTGAGAGATCCCTCTCAGCTCGAACTCATCCGGCTTCTTAATTCGATCCGGTGACCTCCAAATGTTTTCCCTGACTTCTTCAAGGAAAGGTATCTCTATGTGAATGTTCTCCCACGGCGTGTCGATCCGAACGGTCCCTGGCATCTGTCTTGTAGGGGAGGCCGCTCGCTGTGCGATCAACTCCGGTAGCCTTGGGATTTCATTTTGATAGTCTACACCTTCTTGAAGTTCGTCGTCTTCAATGATCACGAGATCCACGGATGCTTGTTGTAATAAGTGGCGTACGTCCTGAAGCCGTTGTCTCTGATGCTCCTCGGGCATGGAATGGGTCATCCACTGGCCTTCGAAGATGTACTTGTCTAATACTTCGTATGGATTGACTCCATGTCCGGAGGGTCCCGGTTGGTCTGGAGCGACGGAGGGTGTAGCTTGGGTAGCTGCCAGAGCTACAAGCATTGCAGCGCTTGCTTCTTCCTCCGAAAGCAAGGAGCTTGAGTAGATCGGCGGTGTGGGCGGAGGCGTCCTAAGGTGAAAGGTTGGTGGGTCGATATGTGGTAGAGTGGCTGTGCGGTGCGTGGTTTGGGTAGTTTGGGTGGTTTGGGTAGTATGGGTGGTCTGGGTTTCACCAGCTCCAGCGCTTGTCCGCGTAGCGCCCGAGCCTTGTCCTTGGCCGGTTGTAGATGTCCTCGGCCTCTTCTCCCCCTCATGACGGTCCTGATCGTCAGGATCGTCATGTCTGCACCGGGAGTGGGAGCTTTGGCCTTGGCAGGTGTCAGTCGGTGGCTTAGGATGATCCACCAATCTCCGATAGAGGGATTCTTCGTAGGCGATCGGATGGACAGGCCTATCAAATGGGCGAGGAGAATGTAGTGGAGCTCGGTGATGGGGATGGTGCATGGGTTGATGAGGATGGAGGAAGTGGCTAGAGGGTCGGTGGGCGTGCGTTGTGGAGGTGTTGGGTGGGTTTGTGACGAAGGGCCTTCAGAGGCAGGTGCTTTCCCGGTATCTCTTCGGGATGCCTCGAGAGCTTGAAGTACTCTCTCCGTGATCTTGTCTTCCATAGACTGTACAACGGCAGATAGAGTGGCCTGGAACTGCTCGTTCGTCACAAAGGGTGTGGACGCCTTCATGGATGGACCAGGACGACTGATGTCGCCTCTTATCAACCCTTGAGTAGACACCGACTCTGTGGGTTGGCTCACAGTCACTTGAGGTTGTGACTGTATGAGACTTCGACCCAATCCTCGAGTCGAATCCAGAGGATTCGCCTCTATGGGTGTTAAGGCAGGCTCAGGTTGCGCCTGCGAACCAGACACCACGGGAGTTGGTTGCGGCTCAAGATTGAGCGAAGAAGTGCCAACAACACTTGTCGATGTGGGCAGCGTAGTATCTGGTGCGGCAGTGACGGCCGAGAAGAGAGACTCCAGCTGAATGCTTAGTCTTCTGGGAGTCCTCCTTATCAGACTTATTTCCTCGTCAGACTCCGTGTCAGACGGGGTGGTCGTGTGAGGAGTGAGGTCACGATTGACGTTCTCCAGTGCCTGATCCGTCATCGGTGGAAGAGAGCTTTGCCCCATTTCAGTTTCGGGCTGTGCTTCTTGTTGAAGAACCTCCTCAAAAGTTTCTTCGAGCACGCCAACATGTATGGGCACTTCCACTTGTAATTCAAGTGCAGGAGCCTCGAGCGCCATCTCGGTAGCCACGACGTCTATCAAAGTATCTTCTACGTCGGGCATTGGCTCTTCGACCAAGGGAGGCTCCTGTTGAAGCTCCTGAGCGACAGCATCGATCATCGTGTCGTCAGGGCTTGGTTGGTGTTGGGGAGGGCTCACATGGTGATCTGCCGGGGGCCCTCTAATCATTGCTTCCGTTAAGTTGTGTTCCCGACAGAACCTCTGATACTCAGCTCCCGCGGGGTCGGCGAGCCTGAGTAAGCTGAGTGGAATTGGCATCGACGGTTGGTCCAGGTCCGTGAGCCGTGGGTTGTGGAAAAACTTAAGCTTGCTGGTAGTTCCACCAGGAGGTAGCTGAGGGATGTTCTCTGCATGTAGCTCCATGAACTCCCTGATGATTACGTTGAACCAGGGAGCATAGGGCACGTTCTTTGACCTTCGGTTCTCCTTCAGCCGAATCTGTTCAGCTAGATCGTTCCAAATCAGCTGTGCAAAGTCGTAGTTTCTGGCGAAGGCGAGGCCGTGAAAGATCCGCAGTATGTTGCCGTTGCCCTTGTCGAATCCAGCGTGTTTGGGTGATAGACACTTGTTCACTATGCCGAACAGTGTCTTCCAGGGGTGAGGGATACCGCTACTTTGGACCTGAGCTAATCTTGTAAGCGGCGGTTGGTATCCCATGTGCATGAAGTCCTGAATCATCTCAGCGTCGGTCGGGAGCGGGTCGTAGTTGTCGTGGTGGGGCAAGTCCAGCATCATCCCGAACTGGCTCTTGCTCATAAGAATATGCCGCGTCCCGAGTTTTGTAGTGAAGGAGAATGCTCCATTTGCTACAACTCCTTGTATATATCCCCAGAATTGCGGGAGATAGACCATCGGCACTGAGGCAGTGACCGTCAGCGCGTGCCAAATGGGGTAACCTCTGAGGATGGATACGATGATCTCGTCCGGGCACCGAAATGTGTCCAGATCGAGCTGAAAGTTCGTATCCTGAACCTTCAAGTACATATTGTGATCATATATGTGGTTGTATCTTGGGTAGCTGTCCATCTGAAATATAAGATATATAAAAGTTCATTAGTTCAATTTTATTTTTCAGTCGCAATATGAATAAATTTCATCAAACTATAGTAATATTGCAAATAATAGCATGTTCGATGAATTTTGAATTGAAATCAGATCAAATGCATAGTGTATGTTCAATTTTAAAATTCGTGATGGCATGAATGTAATTTTGAATGAAATAGTTGTCGCGTGAAAATTGGTTCGAAATTTCGCTAAGTGTTAAATAAGTAAGTCACTATTCATGCCGAGAAAATTTTCGCTCGAGAAAATTGAATTGCAATTTGATTTCACATACACTGATTTCAATTGAAACGTTTCCGTGTAATTTTTCGATCGAGAAAATTTTATTCGCTAGCGTTCGCTAAAGTGTAAAAGACTTCGGAAAAAAGTTTCTAAGTGTTGAGTTTGAAATTGAGACTGTAGTCGATCAATTTTACGATCGAGAAAAATTCCGTGTAAATTATCGATCGAGAAATTATTTCTCAGGTAAATTTACTGTCGAGAAATTTTCTTCAAGGGAATAAAATTTTTCGATTTGAAAATTTGTCGAGCGATATGTGATTTTCGATAGTAAGTAAAAATTTTCGCGGCGAAATATTTTTATCGAGAAATTGGTCAACGACGAAACTAAGTCAATCGTCGAGAAATTTTTCGATCAATTTATTCTAAGCGGCGAATTTTACGATCGAAAAAGTTAAGCATTGAAAAATAAATTTCTCGCTGCTAACATTTTTGCGACCAAAATGAAGTGAAATCGAAAATTTAATTTTGCAATGGTAAGTTTAACGCTCGATTTGAATTTGCTTCTAAATTATCTATTCAGTGCATAAGTTTTTCGCTCGCAGAAAATTGTAATTGGATTTTTCGATGGTAAGTTCTACGGTCAAAATCTTTTCGTGATGACTTAAATCAAAATTTTGCGATCAAAAACTTAAATCGACACAAATAGTATCTCGATTGAATTGAAATCCAATTAAGATAATTTGCGATCGACAAAGTTCTTCGACAGCTTCAAAACATCAAAATACCCAGTTTCATCGAAACTTATTTTATCATCACAGATGGAAATTTTCAATGACTTATGCTATCTGTTTCATAAAAAACATCGAATCTATCTAAACAGCAGGCATTTAACTCAGAAAATCCAAGAAACATGCCTAAGTTTATTGAAATAGTATGCGTTTAAATGATTTTGAAGTACAGTCGAAAAATCTTAACTGAACATGTGAAAAACTACAAAATGTAAATGCAAATCAAGTTATAATATTCACAATCGTTAACCGAATCGAGTTTCTACCTTAATCAGACGATTTGAAGTGAAAATTAGAAGATTTTTGAAGAACTTTGTATCGTCCGAGAAAGTTTTGCGTGAGAGAATTTCTTTCGATTAGGGTTGCGTGGCAAAAAGTTTTTTGACTGACAAAATGTAAACTTTTAATAACTCGCTGTAAATCAATGTTGGGTTTGCGATTGGACGTTTTGCGATTAAATGGATCAGGCCCATTACTATTTGCGCTCGAGAAACTTTTGATTCGAAAATTGCTTCTCAAATTTTTCGATCGCAAATTATCGCGGCCAATCAAAATCGTTTCCAACACTGTTTACGATCGAGAAACTTTAGATTGCAAATTAATTCTAATATCCAGTTTCTCGATAGTAAGTTCTTCTAAAGAATTTCAGATTGACCCCCATTTCAAAATAAAACCCATTATAAGGCTCCCCCTTAGTAATTTAAAATAAATGCAATTAACTCCATGTATTTTCCGTGTAGTAACGTCTAGCTCACCTGGCAGAAGTTTAAAAATATGTACCACTTAGAGATAAACGTTAGTAATAATGGAGCTAATCAACAATTATTTTTGGCAATGTTATTTTTGAAATATCTGGTCTTGTGCCTAGTTCCTCTCTTTGTAATGTCGACGTCTCACTCCGTAATTTTGTTTGAAGGAATCTGATACACCTAGAGAAAAACGTCAAGAATATTTGGAGCTAATCCACGATTTTCATATTTGCTCCCCCTCAAATAATGTGCATGGATTGACTAATTATGCAAGCATATTAAATCAATTCAAGTCACGAGCATATAACACACAAATTTAACAAGTAAGTACGTATACATGGTCCCCGAAAACATGTACTTCAAAATATTGTGTGAGGGTGGAAGCAAAAATTATTTTATCACATTTAAACAATTCAGTACCAATGCAATATAAAATTGCATTTAGATTGTGCGATATACTAAAGAAATTCGCATTTATTCAATTCAACGCATATGAAACATAACATTTCATGTCAAAATGTGCGAAGTATATGAGTTTAAATTTTCATTTTCTTTTTCACATATATATTTTTTTATTATTATTTACCTATATATATATATATATATATATAAATTTATTATATATATTTTTTTGCGTATTTACTATTATTATAGTATGGGGTCAGATTATTTTTCTCCGATCAATCGTCAAGCCTAAAATTTTACGAGACATTTGAAAGAGAAAATGCCGTCAAGTCTTGTCGTCAAACTAAAGTCCTAAGTTCATAGACTGCTCCATTTCGACAACTCTCACAAGGTTCGCTCTTGCTCTCAATAATTTCTATCTTGGGATTTTTACATTATTATCACTCAAGTCAATACAAGCAGTTTCAAGTCAATTTACCTGTGATCGAGGTGTGTTTAATCATTTCACCCAAGCGAGAGACCGTCGATTGGAATCAAAGGGGCGTAAAGGTTTTAGTTTGGCTAGGACTTAGAAGGGAAGGAATTTAGAGGAAAGTGAGCTTATCTCTTCGTCATCTTCCATTTCTGTAGCGACCCTACTTTTCTAACTAGGATTAGTGGCGGATTTCCGCAACGTAAGCCGCGGAAGGCCCGTCTAATTAAAACTTTTTCCTAAAATAATATACACTAATATAAAAATACGTATACATCGTTATCTCTGTACACGGGCCGAACCCCAAAAATATCAAAAGAACAAAAAGCGCTAACGCCTCTCCACAGGTCTTCATCCATGTACCGCACCGCCCTCAAAAGTCCGTGGAGCACCGCCACCAGCCGCCTAAATCACGATGCGTTTCAGCGTCGGACTCAGTACCTACAACACGTAAACACTGAGCACTTTGCCCAGTAGGTGAATAAAATGCATGTATGCAAGTGTGCACTCACCCCAAACCCAATATCTCACAACATAATATAATGCACACTCTTCTTTTCCCACATTCCTATTTCACACAACACAGGGCCCTAGGTTATGCTCGTCCAGTGCAGCCCACCCTGGTAGTGCACTGGACGATCACGCCAATGGCCTCCTACCGGGTCGCTCCGCACCAAAAGTATACACTGATAGTGCACTGGACGATCACGCCAATGGCCTCCTATCAGGTCACATCAATATCTCCGGCGGTATGCACCTCGGGACGGTCACGCCCGAGTAGACAGATCGATCACGCCTGTCTCCGCCAGGTGCCCAGTGAGCCCAACCTCGACTCCTCTAAGAGTCACCAGTCACAAAGATCTCATTCTACCCCGTACGTCGATATCTAATATCACTACCGCCTCACTACGGTACAACCGTCTCTCGCCCTAACGTGATATGCACGTGATATGCATATATATGAAGTTTCATATAAACATGATTTATATAAATCGTACGTAAAATAGGTAAAGCACATAAGTCACGTAAATCCCATAATCACATGAAAACACATAATTTGTGTTTACGTATTGTAGATGGATAATCCACCTACCTGCCCCCTGTTATTGTCAGTCAAGAGATCTGGTGGAATCCGTAAGTGGCGAACCTCTAAATAAATAAATTTTATTAGTATATGTGCTAGTTCCCGAAAACCGTAAAATTTATAAAAACCTAAAAATAATGATATTCCTAAAAACAAATAAACCCTAAGATATCGAAAACCCTAAAAATAGCAAAACCCTAAAATACCAAAAATTTATTAAGTGTAGAAAACTTTTAAATGCTGAAATTATAATAAGTGTCGAATTCCTTAACATTTAACCAATGTCGACGTTTTATAAATCTCGAAATCATCTATCGAACCCTCAAATGTCGAGACCAAATTTGAAACCCTTAAATGTCGAAATCATGATATCTAAGTACTCTCTATGATGATGTCGACATTTTTATTATTATCATTAAATATCTCGAATTCTACCTATACACATCTCGACATCTTTATGCTATACAACTCGACATCTTTCTTGTTATACATCTCGAGTTTTGTATTATCATATCTCGAGATCTTTAGTGTTATGCTACCTTGTCGAGTTATGTCGAGTTACATCATGGAAAATGTCGAATACAAATATCGAGCTATTTGCTATAACTTCTCAAGACCTAATAAAAGTCGAGACCTATTTAGCTTTATCAAAATGTCGAAGTTACAATGTCGAGATCTTTTATTGGGAGTAGTTATCGAGATCATAAGTCCAATATCGAGTTCTTCTTATTATATATATCTGTCTCGACTTGTACTTGTTATGCAGTTCGACATCTTCTATCACTGTCATATATCGACAATTATATACATCTCGAGTTTTATCTATAACACATCTTATTATTCATCTCGAATTTTTCCTCATCACACCTCTCGATATCTTCTATAATTCATCTCACAGTTCTATACTAGTATATCTCGAAACTTAAGCTCAAGAATCTCATATCCAGAAAATGATTAAAGCTTACCTCTCGTCAGTTAACACTCATGATTATGAGCTAAAGTTCAAAGACCCTAAATCTTTCAAACATAATGGATCGTCGGCTAAGGGTAGGATATTAAATGGACGAAAGGTTCGAACTCCCCTAAGATCATCATCTAATTAAGTAAGGACATGTGTATGATAGACATGTATTTAAACAAGATTATTAAATTTCGAATTCATAGCATACCGTAAGCTGTAGCTTGTTAGAAATTTCCTTTCTTCTCTAGTTTTGTTCGTGTTTCATTATTTCTCACATGAAGGTGTTCCTTTTCTTGATAAAATCGAGTATATTAGATAAGTATTATACCATCTTTAGCCATTAGTTGATGGGACAAGTTAGGAGTATTGTTAAGTTGCCTTGAGCCTAAGTAACGTTGATCTTATCCTATATAATACTCTTGGGCTTTTATTTAACCATTAACTCTAGCCCATTTCCATGCATTCCATTATTATTATTATTATTATTATTATTATTATTATTTAACCCTTAGACTTCCTTTAAAAATATTTAAATTTCATCACCAACTTCCTACTTAGCAAATCATATTATTAATTTACATCAAAATCCCGTTTTAAAATTTACGGGTATTACAATTTCTATGTCTGTCTCCTTTCTTTTCGGCATCTTTCTTCTTTTCTCCCTCATTTACTATCCCTTAATGAGCTATGCTCAAGCTGAAGCTCCGCTTCTCCATGAGGCTATAGGAGATTATCGTAGGCGAAGTTCTTCTTGTTGATTCTCTGGCCAAAACCGTGCTCCTCTTCTCTTAGTCCCTAGATAGGTTTCAGAGATTATCTATTTGGAAAATTCATGGTTATGGAATTCGTACCCGAGGCTGCGCTCTTCTTTTCGTTTCCCGATATAAGACCGGATTATCGTTGGAGAAGTTCACTTCGTGGTGCTCCTCTTCCAGCCGTTCTGACGAGCGTACGAGATTATCGTTGGAGAAGTTCGCAGCAGGAACCATGCCACTTTCTTCAAGGTAGTCGGAAGGCCGGTTCCTTTGGTCTTTGTGCGTTGAGCAATGCCTTCTTTTGTCATCATCCTACTTTTCTTTTGTTATCTCCCCCTTCTTTTCTCGTTTGAACAACCATTCGAAGAGCATAGAGTTCGGTTGAAGGCTGGGAATGGGTTTCAAAATGAAGAAAAAGGACGTCAAAGAAGGCTCAAAGTGGATGACTAAGGGCAAACGTGGGGGAATATAAGGCCGGATGAGGAATATCCTAAACTCCCTTATCATTTTCCTAACGATCTGACGCAAGGTGAGTATGAAACCAAGGATCACTAGGTAAGACAAGTAATTGGTGTGTGACTCACTCGAGAAGTGGATCCAAAGAAAGGAAAAAGAACAAGGCTTGAATCCTCACGCATGTAAAGTGACTTTGTGTCTAGTGGAACAATTAAATGACCTTTTAGACACAAGAATGCTACTTAGAGTGACAAAATTTAAGCAATTAAATCGATCGCATGTTGGGGTAAAATTCTTGGTGACTTTAGATCAAAGCATCTTAAAGGATTTCGTCATACCCCATTATATTATATATATATATATATATTTTATTATTATTATTATTATTCTTATTATATTATTATTATTTTTTTAATATTATTTTTATCACGCAAGATAAGGACAAATAAGCATAGAAAACACATAGAATAGAGCATGTGACAGCACAGAAGATCAGGTAATGCACACATTACGGAAGAATTCAACATGCCTAATTTTCCGACAAGGAATTGGAATCATTTCTCATCCAAGGCCTTGGTGAAAATGTCGGCGAGTTGAATCTCCGTGTTCACATAGTACATCTCTATCGTGCCTTTTTCTACGTGATCTTTGATAAAATGATATCTAATGTCTATGTGTTTTGTGCATGAATGATGAACAGGATTGCAAGTAATGGCAATTGCACTCTGATTATCACTATATATGGGTATATTGGTTAGATTGTACCCATAATTGCGAAGCTGTGTCCGCATCCACAGCATCTGTGAGCAACAGCTAGCGGCAGCTACGTATTCTGCTTCTGCCGTCGAAGTGGACACACAGTTCTGCTTTTTGGATAACCAGCAGACCAGCTTTTCGCCTAGAAATTGAGCGCCACCGGACGTGCTTTTCCTATCCATTCGGCAACCTGCATAGTCAGCATCGGTGTAGCCGATAAGTTTGAAATTCGTACCTTTGGATACCATAGGCCAAGGGTAGAGGTGCCCTTAAGGTAGCGAAGAATTCTTTTGACCGCGAGCATATGGGATTCTTGGGTTCGGCTTGAAAACGGGCACACAAGCAGGTGGCAAACATGATATCCGGGTGGCTCGAAGTGAGGTAGAGAAGAGATCCAATGATACTGCGATATAGTGTGATGTCGACCGATTTACCAGAGGGATCGGCATCCAACTTGCAGCTTGGTGACATAGGAGTGCTGAGAGGTCTTGATGAATTTTGTTTGACTAATGAAAATTCCATCATTGAGCTGCCTGACATGAAGGCCTAAGAAAAATTGCATCTCTCCCATGTGACTCATTTCGAATTTGCTCTTCATGAGATCTCCAAACTTCTTGTAGAGCCGAGGATTTGTTGATCCGAAGATAATGTCGTCGACGTATACTTGGACGACCATCAGATCTTTGTCATGCCATTTAATGAAGAGGGTTGTGTCTATCGTTCCTCGTATGAATCCAGACTTCAAGAGGAAATCACTCAGGGCATCGTACCAAGCACGTGGGGCTTGTTTTAGTCCATAGAGTGCTTTGTCCAAATGATAGACGTGATCGGGATGTTCTTGATCAACGAAACCTTCCGACTGAGCGACGTAGACTTCTTCTTTTAACACGCCGTTGAGAAAACGGTTTTAACATCCATCTGATAGACTTTGAAGTCTTTGTGAGCCGCATAAGCCAGCAGGGGGCAGATAGCTTCGATACGGGCAACAGGAGCATAAGTCTCATCGTAGTCGATGCCTTCCTATTGATTGTATCCCTTAGCTAATAGCCTTGCTTTGTTCCGGATCACTTCCATCCTCATTTTTCTTATTCTTGAAAACCCATTTAGTTCCGACCACTATTTTCCCATGTGGACGGGGTACCAAGGTCCACACTTGAAGACGTTCGAATTGATTGATTTCCTCTTGCATTGCAATTGTCAAATCCGGGTCTCGAAGTGCGTCTGCTACTTTGTTAGGCTCGTTTTGGCTCAGGAAGCAACGGGAAAGACTGTGTTGACGAGGTGTCCTCACACCATCCGAAGGACCGCCAATTATTTGATCGACCGGGTCACCTCTAGTCCACTTGCGCTCATGAGGCAAGGCTGTAGCAGATGTGTCAGCCATCTGTGGATCTAGATTGCCTATAGTCTCAGATTGATCATTTGTCTGAGGAAGTTCCAATTCTGCACTTGGATCGATCGTCTCTGATGATACTTCCTCGAGGACCACTGTAGGTTCTTCGGTATTCTGTGGCAAATCTGAATCGGGTGGGGTAGAGGTGTGAGATGAACTTGGTACGTCGGTCTCGAACGGTGGAGAATCCACTGTAGGTGCAGTGGTGCATGACCGATATACTGGTTCGAAGAGAGATTCCAAATCGTCTATTGCAAGTCTCGTTGCTTCGTCTGACATTGGCTTTGATGTTGTTGCCATCTTCTGTTGGTTTTGTGCCAACACACCAGTGATTACGGGTTCTGAAATGTTGTCTTCAGAAGCCATCGGGTTGAGCACGGGTCCTGAACTGATTTGAGCAGGAACCATCGGGTTAGGCACGAGTCCTGGACTGAGTTGACTAGAAGCCATCTCTGCCACATCGTGAAAAGTGACATTATAGCTTTCCCTAATAGTTCGGTTGGACTTGATGTATACTCGGTACGCTTTTGAAGTTGAAGAATACCCGACAAATGTAGCTTCGAATGCTTTAGGGTCGAACTTTGCACGTTGTTCTCGATCGTTCGCCACAAAGCACTTGCACCCGAAGACTTTAAAGAAAGAGATATTGGGCACTCTATTATTCAGAATCTCGTACGGAGTCTTGTTGAACCGTTTGTGAACCACCGTCCTGTTTTGAGTAAAACAAGCGGTATTGACTGCTTCAGCCCATAGAAAGTGTGGAAGTCCTGACTGGATCAACATTGCACGAGCGGCTTCCACTAGTGTTCGGTTTTTCCATTCGACGACCCCATTTAGCTGAGGTGTTTTGGCGGCTGAAATTGTTGACTTATTCCAAGTTTTTGATAAAACTCACTGAGGTGGTTGTTTTTTAACTCAGTACCGTTGTCTGTTCGAACAACTTGAATAGTCTGTTGCAGCAGATTTGAGTTGTGTTCACAAAATGGATTATCAAGTCACCGGTCTCATCTTTCGTTCGGAGGAACTTTGTCCACGTGTAGCGAGAATAGTCATCTACAATCACTAGGACATACTTTCTTCCATTGATACTCTGAGTCTGCATCGGACCACAGAGATCCATGTGAATTAGTTCCAATGGTCGAGAAGTAGACGAAATTTGCTTGACGTGAGGAGATGCTCGCTTCATTTTTCTTAGGTGACATGCCGAACAATGATGCTCCCTTTGTAGTTGTATAGTTGGAAGACCGTGGACCAACTTTTTCGTAGAAAGACGTTGGAGAGCTTTCATGTTTAGAAGAGACAGTCGTTGATGCCATAGGCTATTCCTCTGTATATCAATCTGAGAAATGAGGCATACAGCTGTCGAGGGCAGCACGAACGTCAGGTTGATCGTGTAAAGATTGGATTTCCGAAGTCCCTTGAAGGAGTTCTGTGTCCTGACTATCCAAAATTCTGCACCGGTCAGCATGGAGGACCACCTCGAAGCCTTTGTCACAGAATTGGCCTATGCTGAACAAGTTATGGCGGAGGCCTTCGACGTATGAGACATCTTTGATGGTCAGATTCTTCAAAATGATATCACCAAATCCTAGAATCGGGGCTGAATCGTTGTTCCCAAATCTGACTTTGCCATTTGGTCGGTCTGTGTAGTTGCTCAGCAGCTCTTGTTTACCAGTCATGTGTGTGGAGCAACCAGAGTCGAGGTACCACACATGACGGATCTGCAAAAACAATTTAGAGAGCTTTAGGTACCCACATAAGCATGGGTCCTCTCAGATTAGCAGATTTAATTTTAGGTTCAGATATGACTCCTAAATCTATTTCTGGAAGAGTCTTAATAACCCATTGCACTTTTGGAGAAGTGAATTTGGGTTTTGCCTCTGTAGGAGAGTTGGCCCTTTTGGCTTTTGTCGTCCTAGGCGGAGATTTAGGAGCCATTTGGGTTGAACCTTACAGGGAAGGTTAACTTCAGCTCGTACAAATGCCTTGGAAGGTTTGACTGAGGAAAAGATATTTTCTTGTGGTAGTCTCCTAAGGTGCTTGGGGGATTTAATTTCTACGGGATACCTTAGGTGAGTAGAGTCATGTACGGCGCCATAAGCTTTCTTTATGGCTGGATCTTGTTTCCTACGATTTTTCCTTTTGGCATTTGTTTCAGAATGATTAGTAGTAATTTTCGATGTAGAGCCTATTTCGGTATTTTCACTTCTATAGGTGATGGGCTGAATTGAGCACGTAGAAGCAATTATTTTGAACGTAGAAATGGCTCTTTTATTACTACGAGTGTCTTTTGTTTTGACAGAAGGAATAACATGTTCAGAAACATTTAAATCTACTCGCTCCTTTATTTTAGGACTAGACACGCTCGCCTTCGTAGTCGGTGCTGGCTCTACGCTCCCTGTGGACGTAGGTGAAGTAAAATTAGTCTTAGCACCTTTAGCAGAATTATTAATGCTCTTTTGATCTTTCGAAGGCGATTATTCTATTTTCACGCTTTTTATGATAGCGTGTGAGATAGTTTGGGAGGACGAGGAAGCCTTGAGATTTTCCATCTCCTTATAGAATTTTTTCTTTTCAGCTTCGAAATTCTCTCTTTCTTTGTCTAGTTTCGCCTGTGACTCCTCCATCAGTTTTATGATAGGGGGTTTGTAGAGAGAATTTTGATAATTAACCTTTTTGACTTCCTCGTGGTATTCTTGGGAGTCCGGAGGTAGAACTTAAGCTAATTCGCTGACAGGTGTTAGAGTAGGTTTTCTATTTTTGTCCTTTTCAATTAGTTCACTATAGTCAAAGGGGATCTCAGGCCCATGTGAGGCTTGTTTGATAGATGAATCAAACGCATTTTCATACGTCGATTCCGTAATGTTCCTAAGAGAGGTTGCAGCTAAACCCATGTTCTTAATGTCATACATTTCTTTCTTTTGTAAAATACGTGGGTTAGTGTAACATATGCCTTCTATTGGATTATAACTCTATATCCTTGGGCTTGTTTAAGAATATCGTCTGTTCAGAGTGTCCCCTACGCGTAAGGAGATCTCAATAATGTGGAGTGAGAGACTACCTCATTTGAAGACGAGTGGATGTTTCGGCGTCCATTTCATTGTCAAGACGAGCCATGAGGGCTAAGTTCTCTTCTTCGGAGCTCGACGTGTCCTCGAGCCATTGGTCCTGCTCGGCCATTTGAGCTACTCCAGCTTCTTTCTATTTTGTCAATTGAAGCTTCCTGGAGTAGTAGTTTGCATCTCACTTCTTCGGGAGAGTGCACTCTCTGGCGAAGTGACCTGATTTGCCATTAAAGCATTTGCTTTGCCACAATTAAAGCATTTGTTAGTCTCTTTGGGGTTCTTGACCTCGAAACTCTCCGGAGCACGTTCTTTGTTCTTGGAGCTTGTAGTCCGAAGTCTGTTGGCCGAGGTTGAAGACTTCTTCTTGAATTACTTCTTGCTGATCATTTGTCCAATGAGAGCTAATTGCTTTCCAAGGGCTTTCATGTTCGGCTCTATGTCGTAGACCGATTCATCTTCCGACTCCGATGATGAATGTGGCCTAACGATCTTTTCTTTTCTTGATCTTGTGCTCCTCGTCTCCGAGACTAAGGAAACCGTGTCATCGGTTTGTTTGCTATTCTGCTCTTTGATAATCTCTCGGATATCATCCTCATGTTGAGCTAGATTATCGAACACGGCATGGACATCCAACTCTTCGAGATCTTTATTTTGTCATATTTGTCTGGATATTTTCTTCCATTCCGTGGGCAGAGAAGGTAGCAATCTAATGTTTGTTTCCATGTTTGTCTTTGTTATTTCTATCTTCCTCATCTCGTTGAGAAGAGTGAGGTAACGTTGGTAGATTTCGTATAGGCTCTCCTCCGGCTTAGCTTTGAAGGAGTCATATGCAGTGAGAATGTTTGTCTTCTTGGCCTTTATGCCAACTTCCGTCCTTTGCATCATCCTATCCAGCTCATCCCACATCCCCTTAGCCGATGAAAGGCTGTCGATTTGTCTGTATATATCGTTGGGGATCCCCTGCATAAGGGTATTCATGGCTACTAGATCAGCCTTAGCTCGAGCTCTTTCCTCCAGAGAGTATTCTCCAGGCCCCTTTAGTCGCCTAGAAGCTGGAATTACTGGAGTAGCTGATTCGTCCCTGTAATACCCGTAGGATTAATACGGGATTTTGATGTGATTAGTTAATCGTAGTTATGTGATTTTGTGGACTAATAATGAGATAAATTAATTAAAGTCTTGAATCAAAAATATGGATGCTGATAGTTTCAAAATTTAAAAGCAAAACTTAATTAACTAATATTTAGAAATAATGATTAAGACCTATAATATTATATCGTTGTTGGGTAAAGTGATAATACAGACTAAGTGATATTGGGCTATAATTAACGCATGACTTTGGCCCAAATTGTTACAAGATAAGCTTTGATAATTATGTTGCTTATGTTGGAGGGAAATAAGACTCACCTCCTAGTCTTATCACACAAACTTCAAAGAGGGATCACTCATGTATATCACGTTAGTTCACATAATAGGAGAAAAACAGTAGACAATAAACATTACAGAGGAAGAACCGAAAAGAGGACTCTCAAAGACAAAAGGACGTCTAGTAAAAGAATTCAACAGCTAAAAGATCTTAACAAGAAAAGAAATCGGATAGAGGTATGTAGAAGTTTTCATAATTAATTAACACAAATATACTAGTATGTTTTAATATTATATGTCGATACATGATCTCTGTGAATTTGTGCTTGTTCGAAGTAATATAGGTAATATGTTTGTGACCTTAAGTATTAGAATTAAGGTTCCAGGTTTAATCGGAATATTAGGTGCATATAGGTAATAAGGGGAATGGTTTCGGTATTAGAACAAAGGGTGGACATTTAAAGATTGGTAGTGTATTACTAATTAGGGTTTGATTCCTCCTAAGTGTAGTAAGTTTTCGTGAATGCGGGGACTTTAGAAATTTCAAACCCTTTTCGTCAATTCATTGATTTTGATACTTGAGAAAATAACTTTGAGTACTTGTCTATTTTCAATCGGTGGAAGCTGTGTTTGAATGTGTAAATGTCGATATATGATTATTGTAGGAAGATGTCGAAATGTATTCTAGAAAGTCGAGAGGTATAATACCAAAAAGGTCGACATCAATTAGACATTAAAATGGAACAACTTCGAAACATATAGTGACAGATGTATTTGGGAAAATATCGATATGAAATCTCGATATGGTTTGTATATGAAAAAGGAGTCTCGACATTCTATAAGGGTTTCGATATCTTCAATGAATAAGCCTCGACATTTATTAGATATAGATCTCGACATTTTAACCAAGGACATCTCGACATTTATATTGTTCAGTTCTCGACATTTACAAGGTCTCAACATTAATTGATGAACTCGACATTTTAATAAGTAAGGATCTCGTAATAGGTGATGTCTCGACATTTATATTTAGAGGGTTTCGACATTATACAAGCCTTCGACATTTTTATGGTCTCGAGATTTATTTTTATACATAGAAGATCTCGACATTTGAATCCTCACAAAAAGATTTCGATACTTAACATAATTTCAGTAGTATTCTACACTTAATAAATTTTTGATATTTTAGAATTTTGCTAATTTTAGGGTTTTACTATTTCTAGGGTTTTCAATATTTTAGGGTTTATTTATTTTAGGAATATCATTATTTTTATGTTTTCATTAATTTTAGGGTTTTCTATAATTAGGGTTAGGGAACTTAAAAACTTATACAGTTTAGCAAATACTGATATAATAATATTTATTTATTCAGAGAATCGACTTATAGGGATTCCATCAGACCCCTCATTTAGCGATATCGGGAGGACAGGTAGGTGGATTATCCATCTACAATACGTAAACACAATTATGTGTTTTCATGTGATTATGTGATTTACGTGGCTTATATGATTTATTTGTTTTACCTGTTTTATTTACGTTGTACGCGGATCGTGCTTTATGAAATTTTATGTATATGCATAGCACATGCATACCACGTTAGGAAGAGAGTGTTGTACAGTAGTGAGACGGTGATATGAGATATTGACGTACGGGGTAGAATGAGATGCTTGTGATTGGTGACTCTTAGAGGAGTCAAGGTTGGGCTCACTGGGCACCTGGCGGAGACAGGCGTGATCGATCTGTCTACTCGGGCGTGACCGTCCCGAGGTGCATACCGCCGAGATATTGATTTGACCTGACAGGAGGCCATTGGCGTGATCGTTCAGTGCACTATCAGTGTATACTATTGGTGCGGAGCGACCCGGTAGGAGGCCATTGGCGTGATCGTCCAGTGCACTACCAGGGTAGGCTGCCGCGAGACTTGGGGGTGGCCTCCCAGTAGTCTTTGCGCGCGAGGGTGTCGAGCCTAACCTAGGGCCCTGTGTTGTGTGAAATAGGAATGTGGGAAAAGAAAGAGTGCGCATTATATTATGTTGTGAGATATTGGGATTGGGGTTGAGTGCACACTTGCATACATGCATTTTATTCACCTACTGGGCAAATTGCTCAGTGTTTACGTGTT